>JAYESA010000013.1:112319593-112492093 GCA_036927795.1 Iris macrosiphon
TCATAAATTGCAATTAGGTCCTAAAATAGGTATTTTGCGTAATTACGCAATTTGTCTGATAAATTACCATGTTCCCAGAAAATACTAAAATGCTCAGAATTGAGAGGGAAAAGCTGTGGGAGGGTCCTGAGGGGTGGGGGTGAGTCTGGGCAGGGGCAGGGCCTGGTTTCTTGGTGATACGGGTCATCGTATTTATTATTTAATAAATACTGCGCACGGTGTTCTCTAATTATTTAGAGGCAGGTAGGGCCATAATTTTACCACGGTGTCAATATACTAATTGTAGTATATTCAAAGTAGAATATTATCGTATTTTTGTTTGGGCAAAACTGGTGCAGGTTGGTCCTCAATCTCTAGGGGTACAGGGATGGTTAAAGAGCAAGAAATAAAATAAGAATTAAATATAAACCTTTGTAATGATATTTGTGCGTCTCAAACGAGGCTCAAAATAAAGCATCTGGGAGTTGCACAAAAATTAAAAAAATAGTCTAACATGTCTAGGGCAGGTATGTGAATTTTGTTTGGGAATTACAGTTAGTGTAATGCCCTAAACAATTGTGTGAAGTACAGGTGTAATTGAAAAGGATATGTAAACAAAATAAATTTTAAAAAGTTACAGAAATTCTAATTACCAAAAATAATTCTAAATTACTGAAATCTGGTCGAGGGAGTTTACAATCTACCCTCCTTAGAATATTTCGTCCTCGAAATAAAAACGGACATATAATGAAAACGAAATATTGTTTTAAAATATTAGGACATACCCTGGTTTGGACATAGATGGGGGAAACGCTGTCGAATATCCTCTTCTCGTTCCCAGGTTGATTCACCTGGTGCATGATGTCTCCATGCAACACGAACTAGAGGGATAGTCTGGCCTCGTAACACCTTCTCGCTACGATCTAGGATCTCTACAGGTTCCTCCTGGTATGATAGGCTCGGCCCAACGGTGATCTCTGAATAGTCCAGTACATGACTCGGGTCTGGAATGTACCTCCTCAGCTGAGATACGTGGAAGACGTCATGTACTCCTTCCAAGGTCTGGGGTAGAGCTAGCTTGTAGGCAACTTCTCCGATGCGTTCTAATACATCGAAGGGTCCAATGTACCTTGGACTCAGCTTTCCTCTTCCTCCAAATCTGATAGTTCCTCTGGTAGGTGAGATTTTTAAGAACACATGTTCTCCCACTTGGAACTCTAGAGGTCGTCGATGAACGTTGGCCCAGTGCTTCTGTCTGTCCTGTGCAGCTCGTAGGTGTCCTTGTATCTTCTTTACTTTCTCCACCGTACGAACAACCAGCTCTGGTCCCAAGATCTGTCTTTCGCCAATATCGCTCCAGCATACTGGGGAACGATATTTCCTGCCATACAATGCTTCAAAGGGAGCCATTTGAATACTCGCTTGATAGCTATTGTTGTAGGAAAATTCTACCAGGTGCAAATGATCTTCCCATGATCCGCTGAAATCAAGCATGCAGGCTCTCAGCATATCTTCGAGTGTCTGGATGGTGCGCTCTGATTGGCCATCTGTCTGAGGATGATACGAGGTGCTGAACTTGAGGCGGGTACCAAGACTTTCTTGTATACTTCGCCAAAAGTAAGATGTAAACCTTGTATCTCTGTCAGATACTATGCTGACTGGTACTCCATGCAGACGCACTATCTCCTTCATGTACATGTCCGCCAAAACTTTGGTAGATTGTCCTACTCTGAAAGGTAGGAAATGAGCAGCCTTGGTGAGCCTGTCTACGATCACCCATACAGTATTACGACCACTGGGACTTCTTGGGAAGCCCGTAACAAAGTCCATCGTAATGTGTTTCCATTTTCACTCGGGTATTGGGAGAGGTTGAAGTAGACCGGCAGATCTCTGATGTTCAGCCTTGACTTGCTGACACACCAGGCATTTTGCCACAAAGCGTGCTATCTCTCGCTTCATTCCATGCCACCAGTAGTATTGTCGCAGATCTCTGTACATCTTTGTGCCTCCAGGATGTATAGAGTATGTTGAGCTATGAGCTTCTGACATCAGCTCCTCACGAAGTTCTCCATTTGGAACATAAAGACGATCACCACATCTTAGAGTCCCATCTTCGTGTATGCGACATCCCGTCTGGATTCTAGCCTCTGTTCTTTGGCGAAGCCTCTGAAATCTTGCATCTGCTGGTAGAGCAGCTTTGATTCTTTCGACCAATGTTGATTATAGCTGGTAGTTTGATAATTGGCCGTCAATTCCTGACATAATGATTTCTATTTCCAACTTTTCTAGATCTCTCAGAAGACCTGGTTGGGTGATCATAAAGAATGCCGAGGGTCTTCTGCTTAATGCATCAGCTACTACATTAGCCTTCCCAGGATGGTACTGCAGATCAATCTCGAAATCTGTCATCACTTCGAGCCATCGTCTTTGTCTCAGATTTAAGTCCTTCTGAGTGTAGACGTATTTTAGGCTTTTGTGATCGGTGAATATTTCCACTCGTTTGCCGTATAGATAATGTCTCCATAGCTTTAGGGCGAAGATGACTGCGGCAAGCTCCAGATCATGTGTGGGATAATTCTTCTCATGAGTCCTCAGTTGTCTTGAGGCATAAGCTACAACCTTCCCATGTTGCATTAAGACACAACCCAATCCTTTTCCGGATGCATCGCTATAGATTACGAAACCTCCGGATCCAGATGGTATGGTCAAGATGGGGGCAGTAGTCAGACGCTTTTTCAACTCATCGAAAGCGGTCTGGCATTCCTCAGACCATATGAACTCCTGCTCCTTCCGGGTAAGACGGGTAATTGGCTCCGCGATTCTTGCAAAGTTTTCTACGAACCTCCGATAATATCCGGCAAGTCCTAGAAAGCGTCTCACCTCTGAGACGTTGGTAGGGGTTGGCCATGTCTCGACAGATGAGATCTTTGCTGGGTCCACCGAGATGCCTTCCCCTGTGATCACGTATCCCAGAAAAGCGACACGATCAAGGAAGAACTCGCACTTGCTTAGTTTAGCATAAAGGCTCTCACGTCTCAGCGTCTCTAGCACTAGTCTCAAGTGCTCTTCGTGCTCCTCGTGGCTTTTTGAATACACCAAGATGTCGTCGATGAAGACTACCACGAACTGGTCCAGATATTGGTGGAAGACTCTATTCATCAGGTTCATGAATACGGCTGGTGCATTAGTCAGTCCAAATGGCATCACCAGGAACTCATAATGACCATAGCGAGTCCTGAATGCTGTCTTTGGAATATCTTCTCTCCGTACTTTGACCTGATGATAGCCAGATCTCAAGTCTATTTTTGAGAATACCACAGCTCCCGTCAATTGGTCGAATAGATCGTCAATTCACGGCAAGGGGTACTTATTTTTGATTGTCAAAGCGTTGAGGGCTCTGTAATCAATACACATCCGATATGTTCCGTCCTTGTTTGGTACAAACAACACTGGTGCTCCCCAGGGTGATGCACTAGGACGAACAAATCCCTTGATTTACAATTCCTCTAGTTGCAGCTTCAGTTCATCAAGCTCCTTCTTCGCCAGGCGGTACACATTTGAGGATACCGGTGCAGCTCCGGGTATCAGCTCAATAGTGAACTCTACTTCTCTGTCAGGCGGTAGGCCTGGCAATTCCTCCGGGAATACGTCTTCGAATTCTACAATGATTACTGGGGGTTCTATCTCCATCGCCATATAAGTTCTAGGAGTCTGGCCTACTCCTTGCTCGATGGTACCTCGTACGTATTCGAACTCCGGGTGTCCTGGTGATCTAAAGGTGATACTACCTTTTTGGCAGTCTAGGATAGCATTGTTCTGGATTAACCAGTCCATGCCTAAGACGACGTCGAAATTTGGCATAGGGAGTACCAAAAATTGCGCTCTTAGCTCTCTACTACAAACAACTATTGAACATGTTTCAATAATGTTGGTAACTGGAACAATACCTCCTCCGGTAAGAATTTTCCAGCACTTGGGTAGTGGGGAAGTAACTAGTTTGTGCATGGCTACGAATTTACTAGATATGAATGATAGGGTTGCGCCAGAATCAAATAATACAGTTGCAGGTAATAATGCAACTAAAATGGTACCTGTGATGGTTTCTCCTTCGGGTTCTTCGGCAACTACAGCTAAGGTAAAGGCTTGCCCGTGCCTTTGTCCTCCAGACTGTTGTCTGGCCTTGTTGAACTGGGCTTCTTGTGTAGCCAGGGGTGCTCCCCTCTGATATCCTCCAGATGTTGAAGGATGTGCACCTCCAGTTGAGGTATGCGTCTTCTGGCCTGGGGCTCCATCTTTGCGTTGTGGACAGTCCCTAGCCATATGCTGGCTAGCTCCACATACTAGGCAGAGTCCCTTCTTCTTTCTGCAGTCATTGATATAATGCCCCTTCTTGCCACAATAGTGACAAGTTGGGAGCTCCTTCTTCTGGTAGGGTCCCGTCGTCTGGTGTGTCTGATTCTGTGGACGACGGTTAGGTCCTCCTGCTCCTTGCTGGTTTTTGGCCGGGATGGTTGGATTCGGGCGTCTTGTTCCTCGGCCAATTGCTTCTTGCACCCTTGCTTCAGTAAGAACCTCCTCGTAGGAGATCCTTGATTGTGCCGTCGTATACCTCTGAAGTTCTAGGGTGAGCCCGCGATGGAATCTTTTGGCCTTCGCCAACTCGTTCGGTATCAGGAGGGTACCGAATCGACTCAGTCGGCAGAATTCTGCATCGTATGCGTCGACGGACAGGTTCCCTTGTTCCAGGTGCAGGAACTGGGAATACAAAGCATCTTGGACTGTAGCAGGGAAGTACTTTTCATTGAAGTACTCCAGAAATTTCTTCCAAGTCTGGTATTTGCCGACGCTGCATTCTATAGATTCCCACCAGTGATGGGCGTTGCCGAGAAGTTGGGCCCTCACGGCGGTCATCCATAGGTCGGGGGAGAGTTGTGAGACTTCCAGCAGCATCTCTGTGTTGGAGATCCAGTCCGAGATCTCCTCTGGGGTTTCGCTGCCTTTAAAGGTTCTCGGGTTCATCTGGCGGAAGCCTTTGACTGTGCTCACTGGTTGGACAGGTGCTGGTGTCGGGGCGGTGGTTCTTTCCAAGGCCGTCATCAAAGTCTGCCTCAAGGCCTCAGTCTGTTGCCACTGAGATTGTCTCAGGGCTTCAGTCTGTTGCCATTGAGTTTGCATCATGGCCTGGAGGAACTGAAACATTTGAGGCTGGCCCTCAAACTGGGGCATTAGGGCAGGAAGAGCTGGAGGTGGAGGCAGAGGTGTCTCCGTCAGCGGGGTTGATGTTTGCCCTTCATGCTGGGCTGGTGTTCCTGTCTGGGCAGGGTTCTGGGGAAGGTATGGAGTCGTTGGGTAGACCAGCATCCTTCTAGGGGATGGGTCTCTCGGGGTGGTCGGGGTTCTCTGGATATCAGGCGAGGGGTCTGCTGCTTGGTCAGCCCCATCTATCGCATGTCCACCAGGTATGTCCATATTTCTGAAGAAAGAGAATAATTAAAAAAAAGTATAAGGAAATAATGATTGATAATCTAGCAAGATAAAAAAATATAATTTGATGAAGTCAGTGTGGATGAGACCTAATAATTCTATCCTATAGCAGGCTTGCTGGGCATGTCATCATACCACTAGCAATAAACTGGACCTGCATGGGCCACCACTAAAACCATGTCACGCCCCAGTCCCAAAATGAGAGAAACTAGGACACGTGTCATTGGCCAGCTGACACGTCACTAAGGGTTTTATGGACCCACAGGAACGTGCTACGCTGTCCTAAAATTACTATAAGTCTAATACAGGCAAATCTATCTCATCCATAGAAAATATCAGGAAATAGTGCTGAATATATATAATGCTGAGTCTGAAAATGTAATAATACACATCTTGTGGGAATAAACCCACTACAAAAATATAATAAAAGTGCAGTAAACCAGATAGACTAAGTATCGTCTATCTAGCAAAACATCTCCATCTCCAAGAGAGCAAGCTTCTAGAATCAGGTAGACTCTGATGGTGTCTCCTCTAGTTCTTCCTCAGTAGCACACCTGGTCTCCTGTCCGGGACCATACACCGTAGGATAGAATGCCTCGTCTAAATCTGGAAGGGAACCAGGTCCTCAGTGGGACATAACAAGATACAGGAAAATAACATGCCAGGTATAAAATATTGAATAAATAAATAAATAGATACAGGGTGCTAACCATCTAAGTGAAATGCAAGTAAAGACCTTGTAGTACGCATGGGAATGTGTAGGTTTGACATATGCTGACTTAATTCACCAATCGTGTTGACTGGCTAGTATATGAGTCATATGCCCCCGGACACACGGGTAGCTCTGCAATCGACCATCTCCAAAGAGTATGGTACGAAGGATGAATGACTCATGGAGGGGGTGTCCCATACGTCTACTAGTTATCTTTTCCGCCCAATGTAACTAAATGCCAAGTCGTACTTTTCCTGAGTTTCCTGATTTTATGCTAAGCCGTGATGCATGTCATACGTACTGGTAGCTAATCAATTACGCAGCTCGCATTCCAATATGTATTGCAACCATGTTGCGTGTTCCCGTGATAGGGTCTAGGAAGATATTAGGATATCCTCGCAGTTGTTGGTAAGTCTGTAAAGTACTAAGTTATTTACACTACGTGTCAACGTATTTGTTGACTGTACCTGAGGCAAGCTCAGGTACTCACAGTTATATGGAATTCAGGAAAGAAAATAGCATATAACAGCACTTGAATTTAAACAGTAACTTGGCAAGGTATACTTGCCTACTTCCTGACTGTGCTGGATAACTGATCCCACTGTCAAGACTGAGGGTCCTTGTGACAGGGGGTCACTGACTGTGCTGGAGATGTTTTCTGTTTAAGATGTTTACAGGATTCGTAAATACCAATTTAATAAGAGGCATAATTAAAGTGTATATATTCTTATGTAGATATATACACATAATACATATATATATATATATAGGGTTCAAATATATATATAGAGTATATATAAATACATATAGATATAGCATATATAGTATTAGGCATATATAGCACATATATAATAGATATATATATATACTACATATAGATATAAAAGAAAATAAGCTGGAATAAAAAAATATATATACATACATAAGTAGTATACATATATATATAAAAAAAAATAAAGGGCATACATATATATATAATATGTATGTATTTTATATATAAGTAGTATATTCATATATAGATATATATATATATATATATATATATATATATATAGATATATATTTTCATATTTATATTTATATAAAAGAAAGAGAAAGTGCAGAAAAATGAAATATATATATAGATACATATATTAGATATATATCTATTTACATATAATAAATAAAAAAAGAAAAGTATACATATATAATATACATATTATAATATTATATATTTATATAGATATATATATAGATATATATATATTTACATATATATATATATATATATATATATATATATATATATATATATATATATAAGAGAAGAAAATGTTGAAATTAAAAAAAAATATATATATATACATATATATTAGTATATAGTATATAGTATATATAGTACAAATAAAAAAAAAGAAAAGCATATATATATATATAGTTATATTATACATATACATATAATAAATACTATACATAATATATATATACATATATATATATATATATATATATATATATATATATATATATATATATATATATATATATATATATATATATATAAGAGGAAAAGGAAATACATATATATTAAAGAAGATAAAATAATATATATATATATACATATATATATATATATATATATATATATATATATATATATATATATATATATATATTCTGTATTAATAATAATAATAATTAATTATAATATATATATAACATATATATAATTATATAGTAATACATATATAAGTAAATATATAGATTTACATATATTTTTTATAATACATATATATATAATAAAATAAAATATAAAAAACAGAAAAAGAAAGATGTAAATATATATATAATATTTATATATATACTGTATAATATACACAGTATATTAGTATATATTATATATATAATAGTATTTAGATAATATATAAATACATATATATATATATATATATAGATATATATATATATACATATATACATATATGTATATATATAAGTATATATAAAAAAAAAGAAAATGCAGAAAATATAAATACATATATGTACTGTATAAACAGTATTATAGTATTTAATAATATATAATTAATTGTATATAATAACATATATATATTAATATATATATTAATATATATAAATATATACATATATATTTATATTTATGTATATATATACACATACACACACGTATACATAAAATAATACTCATACGTACATCAGAGGGGGGGTATTGTTCCGGTCAGGCCGGTGGGGCCCTAGGCTCGTCGCCGGCGGGAGCACGGCGGCGGAGGAGGCGGCGGCTGGCCGTGGCGGTGGCTGCAACGGCAACAGCAGCTATCAGCAGCAGCAGCAGCGGGGCTTGCGGAGGCTGCTGCGGTGTCAGTGGCGGTGGGGGTGGCGGTGCAGGCGGTCAGGACGGAGGAGGAGGTCGGGGCGAAGAGGCCTGGGGTGGTGGCGGAGGTCGGAGGCTGCCGGAGGGACGGTGGGGGATGGTCGGGATGGGGGTGGTGGTGTTGGAATGGGTGAGGGCGGAGGGTCTGCTGGGGTGAGGGTGGCCGGCGTGGTGGTCGTGGGGCGGTGGGAGTCGGTTGGGACGGTGGAGGAGGCGGTGGCGAGTCGATTGGTGGTGGTGGTGCTCGGTGGCCGGAGGCGGTGGTGGAAGTGGGTCGGGTGGTGGTGGCTGTGGGCGATGGTGTTGGGGAGTTGGGTCTGTGGCAGCCGTAGGCGGCGGAGGCGGTGGCCGGAGGGGGTGATTCTTGGCCGGAGGGGAGGTGGGGTAAGGGCGAGGCTGTCGGCGGAAGTTGGTCGGAGGGGGTGACCGGAGTTGGGTGGTGTGAGGGTTGGAAGTGGGGAGGGGGTCGGGTTTTATAGATTTAGGGGGAGTGGCAAGGTTGGTAAATAGAGGGAAGTTTAGGGGTGTTTTGGGTATTTTGGGGTTTTTAGATATTTTTAGCAGCCATTTAGATATTTTTGTGGGTCCCACATGACACGTGTGCGGTCCACATTCACCAGCCAATGAGGTGATGCCACCTCACACTGGAAATTTGCATAAAAACCCCTAAAATTTCATAAATTGCAATTAGGTCCTAAAATAGGTATTTTGCGTAATTACGCAATTTGTCTGATAAATTACCATGTTCCCAGAAAATACTAAAATGCTCAGAATTGAGAGGGAAAAGCTGTGGGAGGGTCCTGAGGGGTGGGGGTGAGTCTGGGCAGGGGCAGGGCCTGGTTTCTTGGTGATACGGGTCATCGTATTTATTATTTAATAAATACTGCGCACGGTGTTCTCTAATTATTTAGAGGCAGGTAGGGCCATAATTTTACCACGGTGTTAATATACTAATTGTAGTATATTCAAAGTAGAATATTATCGTATTTTTGTTTGGGCAAAACTGGTGCAGGTTGGTCCTCAATCTCTAGGGGTACAGGGATGGTTAAAGAGCAAGAAATAAAATAAGAATTAAATATAAACCTTTGTAATGATATTTGTGCGTCTCAAACGAGGCTCAAAATAAAGCATCTGGGAGTTGCACAAAAATTAGAAAAATAGTCTAACATGTCTAGGGCAGGTATGTGAATTTTGTTTGGGAATTACAGTTAGTGTAATGCCCTAAACAATTGTGTGAAGTACAGGTGTAATTGAAAAGGATATGTAAACAAAATAAATTTTAAAAAGTTACAGAAATTCTAATTAGCAAAAATAATTCTAAATTACTGAAATTTGGTCGAGGAAGTTTACAGACTGCCTCCATCATGACAACTCCATCCAATGCAGAGTTGCTCACCGACACCACCAATGTCTCCCTAACTTTTGGCAAAGAGCTCAAAAGCAATAGGGCCTAAAGCTTATCATCAATCACCATATTTATCACAAATAGCTGATTGATGATACCCTGAATCTCATTCGGATGTTGTGCTTTCGGCACTACAAGAAAAATGATCATATACGACGCACAAAATATACCGTAAATGATCCTTCACGGCGTATATTTTTGTGCCGTAAAAGGCCATGCCGTAAATGACCCTATTATTTATGGCATACATTCGAACGTTGTAAATGACCCTCTTCAGCTTTTTTATAATGCACATTCAACGTTGTAAAAGACCCTCTCCATCTTTTTATAACGCTTATTCGAACGCTGTAAATGACCCTCTCCATCTTTTTTATAACGCGCATTCGAATGCTGTAAAATACCATCTCCATCTTTTTATAACTCACATTCGAACGTTGTAAATGAACCTCTTCATCTTTTTTACAACGCGCATTCGAATACTATAAATGACCCTCTTTATCTTTTTTATATCGCGCATTCAAACGCTGTAAAAGACCCTATCTATCTTTTTTACAACGCACATTTGAACGTTGTAAATGACCCTCTCCATCTTTTATACGTCATAATTTCTACTTTTTTTGTGTATTCCTTTGAACGCGTAAAAGTAATTTGTATCAAGAAAATGTCACTAAATGATGGTCTGGGTCTCTGTGCCGAATCATCATTACAGCCGTCGTCTGGATAGTTGTGCAGTACTCTTTGTCAGGAGTCAGGTTCACTGCATGGTCTGACAGGTTCATTCGAGGAATACGAAGAGTTTCCCGTACAACTTCCCACTGCATTAAAAGTGAGTAGATTTTACGTCAAAGTGGCGATGTAACAACCTTTTTACGCCGAAGCAGCTTAGAAATACTGCATTACGCGGGTTGTCCTGGAGCTTATATTTTACGCTGTACTAGCGATGAAGCTCTGTTGTACGCCGATGGCTCTAAAGTCATGTCTTACGCCACACAGTACTGAAACTCTGCTTTACGTGGGTTTTATGCATACTGCGTATAATTCTGCAGCATATTTTTCATGCTTCTACATGTAAACCCCCTCGATTATTTCTGTAGATAGTTAGAGTGGATTTAGAAAATTTTTGATAGCAGATGTCGAGGTTTAGAGTAGAGATAATTTATCTGGTATTTAATTCAAGTAATTAAAACCCTTGGCGCGCCCCATCATTTTTTGATTTTTCGGAGCCCAGTATCAGCCCATAAATTCCGTTCAATTTTTGTACTTCTGACCTGACCCGCCAAATTAGGCATTGGACTTTTCCGTCTTTTAATATTAATTTTTGTGTGCTCTAAATTAATTGCGCAATCTTCCGAAATCGTAACACATATTTAATTCCGTGTCGGACACCTGTGTCGTTACCCTAAATTTTGGGATACCAACTTAACTCGTTGAGCCGGGCCAACTAAAGGGTCCAAGACTGACTCCAAGCCCCCACCATTTTTGGCCTTTGCGTCATTTTTGGATTTTGACCCCAAGTGCCCCAATTAAATTAAATTTGCGGGACACTTTATTTCTATTTAAATCGGGGATACCAACTTTGTCAATCCTATTTTTAATCCTAAATTAATCCCAATGTCTTCCTAATTAGTTGTCTGCGGGCGAGAGATACGTGCCCAATTTTTGGTTTTCTCCATGCCGGACTATGACATTGTCCTAGGCATGGATTGGTTGAGCCAATACCACGCAACGCTAGATTGCCATCGTGGTTGTGTCATCTTTAGACCCCCAGATCACCCAGAGTTTGAGTTTCTTCGGGGAGCCCGAGAGCATAGTGTCCAACCTACCCTAGCAACACACATTGCAGAAGGTGAACTGACGTACCCTCACTTTATAGCAGAGTTTGAGGATGTGTTTCCGGAGGATCTCCCAGGACTGCCACCTGACAGAGAGATTGAGTTCACCATAGAGTTGACTCCAGGAGCTGAGCCAGTTACTTCTCCCGTTTACAGACTAGCACCGAAGGAGTTGGTTGAGCTGAAGGTTCAAGTAGATGATCTCTTAGATAAGGGATTCATACGGGATAGTGTATCTCCATGGGGAGCACCCATTCTGTTTGTACCGAAGAAGGATGGGACGGTACGCTTATGTATCGATTACAGGGCGCTAAATGCTGTAACGATAAAGAACAAGTATCCACTGTCGCGCATCGATGATTTGTTTGATCAACTTAGCGGTGCATGTGTGTTCTCGAAGATCGATCTCAGATCCAGTTATCATCAGATCAAGGTACGGAAAGAGGACATCCAGAAGACGGCCTTTCGGACGAAGTATGGCCTTTATGAGTTTTTAGTCATGCCGTTTGGTTTAATCAACGCGCCAACAGTATTTATGTGTTTGATGAACAATGTCTTCCACCAGTACTTAGATAAGTTCGTGGTGGTATTTATAGACGATATCTTGATATATTCCAAGAGCCAGGAGGAGCATGAGAGGCATCTCAGGATCGTGTTAGAGACGCTGAGACATGAGAGGCTGTACGCCAAACTCAGCAAATGTGAGTTCTGCTTGGATAGAGTACCATTTTTGGGACACATAATCACCGGAAATGGACTATCAGTTGACCCAGAAAAGATAGCTGCAGTAGAGACCTGGCCTACCCCTACATCAGTTACGGAGGTTAGGAGCTTCCTCGGACTTGCCAGATATTATCGGAGGTTCGTGGAAAACTTTTCGAGGATAGCTGCGCCTATGACGCGACTGACGCGTAAAGGCGAAGAGTTTATCTGGACCGACGAGTGTCAGGCGGCTTTCGATGAGCTAAAGAAGCGTCTGGCATCAGCATCGATTTTGACACTACCTTCAGGATCAGGAGGATTTGTAGTGTACAGTGATGCATCAGGGAGAGGATTGGGATGTGTACTGATGCAACACGACAAGGTGATAGCCTACGCATCGAGACAGCTGAGAGTTCATGAGAAGAACTATCCGACGTACGACTTGGAGCTAGCTGCAGTGATATTTGCACTAAAGCTATGGAGACATTACCTTTATGGTGAGCGTGTTAAGATTTATACAGATCACAAAAGCTTGAAGTACGTCTATACACAGAAGAAGCTTAACATGAGGCAGAGACGTTGGCTAGAGTTGATGATAGATTATGACATTGAGTTGCAGTACCACCCTGGCAAGGCGAATGTCGTAGCAGATGCCTTAAGCAGGAAGCCCATGGCATACTTTTTGACGACGCAACGCCAGTTACTAGAGGATCTCCAGGAGCTTGGGATAGATATCGTATTGTGAGGCATGGATGGACAGATAGCCAGTCTAGAGGTTCAGTCTACTTTGATTGAGAGGATCAGGGCAGCATTGCCTACAGATGCGAGATTTTGACGTCTGCGAGAGAGAACAGAAGCCGACATGCAGACAGGACTCAGGATTCATGAAGACGGGACATTGAGGTGCGGAGATCGCCTATATGTTCTGAGTGGCGAGCTACGCCAAGAGTTGATGACCGAGGCTCATAGCTCGATATATTCCATTCATCCCGGGGGTACGAAGATGTACCGAGACTTGAGACAGCATTTCTGGTGGCATGGGATAAAGAAAAAAATTACAAGATTTCTGGCGAAGTGTTTAGTTTGTCAGCAAGTCAAGGCTGAACCTCAGAGGATTGCAGGATTATTGCAGCCACTCCCCATTTCCGAGTGGAAGTGGGAATACATTACCATGGACTTCGTCACAGGATTTCTGCGAAGCCCTAACGGAAAGGATACAGTTTGGGTTGTCGTAGACAGACTCACCAAGTCTGCACATTTCTTGCCCTTTCGAGTTGGGCAATCCACAGAGATACTAGCTGACATGTATATGAGGCAGATAGTACGATTACATGGAGTGCCTGTCAGCATCATATCGGATCGTGATTCTAGATTCATGTCATATTTTTGGCGGAGTATGCAGGAGAGCCTAGGAACTCGACTCAAGTTCAACACTGCGTATCATCCACAGACTGATGGACAGTCAAAGCGCACGATACATATATTAGAGGATATGTTGAGAGCGTGCATGATTGATTTTGGAGGATCTTGGGAGGACCACCTACACTTGGTGGAATTCTCCTACAATAACAGTTACCAGGCCAGCATACAGATGACACCTTATGAGGCACTGTACGGCAGAAAATGTAGGTCGCCAGTTTGTTGGAGTGATGTAGGAGAGCGTCAGATACTTGGTCCAGAGTTGGTGACACAAACAGTAGAGAAGGTCAAGTAGATTCAGAGCCACCTGCGTACAGCACAGGACAAACAGAAACACTGGGCAGATGCGCACCGCAGACCATTAGAGTTCAAGGAGGGTGACCACGTATTTTTGAGAATATCGCCCACTCATGGTACCATCATATTCGGAGGCAGAGGCAAGCTGAGTCCGAGGTATATCGGACCTTTTGACATTTTGGAACAAGTTGGCGAAGTGGCTTACCGTCTTGCATTACCTCCATCATTAGAGGGAGTACATGACGTATTATATGTATCACAGTTGAGGAGATATGTCGCAGACCCTAGCCATGTACTTGATCATTCAGAGATTACAGTCGGGCCCAGTCTGTCTTACGTAGAGCAGCCAGTTGAGATCCTCGATCGCAGCGAGAAGACTTTGAGAGGGCAGACGATTCGACTGGTCAGAGTGGCATGGAAGCACCATTCACCAGGCGAGTCTACTTGGGAGCGCGAGGATTCTATTCGGCAGCGGTTCTCGTAATTATTTGAGGAGCAAGGTACGATTTTACGTACGACATTTGATTACTGGATTTTAAAAAAAAAATTTCTGTTAGATATTATCGTGCTTTAGTTTTAATTTCGGGGACAAAATTCTTTTAAGTTGGAAAGAATGTAAACCCCCTCAATTATTTCTGTAGATAGTTAGAGTGGATTTAGAAAAATTTTGATAGCAGATGTCGAGGTTTAGAGTAGAGATAATTTATCTGGTATTTAATTCAAGTAATTAATACCCTTGGCGCGCCCCATTATTTTCTGATTTTTCGGAGCCCAGTATCAGCCCATAAATTCTGTTCAATTTTTGTACTTCTGACCTGACCCGCCAAATTAGGCATTGGACTTTTCCGTCTTTTAATATTAATTTTTGTGTGCTCTAAATTAATTGTGCAACCTTCCGAAATCGTAACACATATTTAATTCTGTGTCGAACACCTGTGTCGTTACCCTAAATTTTGGGATACCAACTTAACCCGTTGAGCCGGGCCAACTAAAGGGTCCAAGACTGACTCCAAGCCCCACCATTTTTGGCCTTTGCGTTATTTCCGGATTTTGACCCCAAGTGCCCCAATTAAATTAAATTCGCGGGATACTTTATTTCTATTTAAATCGAGGATACCAACTTTGTAAATCCTATTTTTAATCCTAAATTAATCCCAATGTCTTCCTAATTAAACCCGTGCCTAACGCACAACACCCTCTCACCATGAAAATTTCTAAATATATTTTTCTCCGTAATTTTTGTGTCATTTTATGTGTCCATGCAATTTTTTGAAATTACGGGGCTAAGTTGCAATTATTAAATTATGTGGCAACACCCTATTGGCCAAGAACTAATAAGAGGTCCCAAAATGGGGTCCCATTCACACCCATGCATTCACCCCTCATGAAGAAAACCCTCTTCTCTTCATGATCAATCTCAACCATTCATTTTGAATGGGCTGATCCCAACCCCCCATCTCCTCCACACACACCCCTATAAAGTAACTCCTCACCCCACCCTCAACCAAAAACCAACCGGCCCTAATCCCAAAAACTCCACTCTCTCTCTCCTCACTCCTTCATAAGTTTTTCCCATGCAAACTTCTTCTTTCTCCTCCTTCCATTATTTTCTTCTCCTTCTTCCTTAGCCTCTTCTTTCCTCATTGGAGTTCCCTCCCAGGGAAGACCCGTCGGCCTCTCCGGCCCGACTCCGGCCAGGCATCGCCGGCGCTGTCGATCCGACCCCCGCTCCCGTGCGTCCCCGCTGGCGCTGTCGATCCCTCCCCCGCTGAAGTTGTTCCGCTCCGGCGCTGTGGATCAACCCCCACTGTGCTTACCCCGCGGCTGAGCCACCCCGACCCTCCGGAGCTGATGATCTCCCCCCGCCGCCGGACTGCACCGTGCGTCCCGCCGGCGCTGTGGATCTTCCCCCGCTGTACAAGCAGCCGACCCACCGCCGGACTGTACTGCTGTCCCGCCGGCCAGAGCCTCCCCGTCCGACTTCCTCATCTCCTTCTTCACTACCACCACCCTCACCACCTATCCAGCCTACGCTACCACCACCCTCACCACCTATCCAACCTACACCATCACCTCTTCACTACCATCTCCGACCACGTTCCGGCCAGCCAGCAACCTCGTCGAGTTGAGGTCGACTTTTTTCCTTCCCCTCTCTTTGTATTATTTTACTATATGTTTTAGTTAAGGATATATATAATTGCTATGGTAGTTAGGGTTAGTAAATTATATGAAGTATGAGCTTAACTAGAGTCATGTTGGTACATGATGTTGTGGATGAGAATGGGGTAAGAGCAGGAGAAATAAGTTCTTGTTGTGATTGTTAGGATTTACCTTGGATAATGCGGTTTAATACTTGAACATTGCTGATTAAATCGAATAATAATATTAAGACTTGAGGTTAAGGTTAATGGTGAACTTGGAGGTTTAAATCGTCATCGGTATATCAATATAGATTTGAGTGAGAGAACATTGAGTTTAAGGGTTAAACACATTTATGGATGTACGTGGTGATCTATGGGATGAGCAGTGTTTGAGGACGAAATGATCCACCTAATATCTAATGTGTAAATACGGTCAGGGAATGAGCGTACCTAAACTACTGTACCACGTAAAAAATATGGTAAGGATGAGGATTGGTCGAGGAGAGTGTACTTAATGACTAGTTGATGGACCATCGTACCATTAGTCAGTTATAGTCAGCCCTCTAGTATCTTGCTCTTGTGAGTCATGGAATAGATTATTAATTCTGGTTTGTGTCTCTTCATTAGGTACTGCGGGACCTGAGGACTTGGACGCGGTACCAGATCCCCGTCATCAGCAGCCGCACGTAGGCAAGTATACCTTGCCACCCTGTATTTCAGTTTATAGATATTGTTGCTCTTTATGTACTCGTGCGCGTATTTATGTTGATGTTCGATACTCCGTGTCCGGTTCACAATCGGGTGTTGACATTCGACTTAAAGTCTTAGAATAATTACTAGATGCTTTACAGCACCTCGATGCACGTACCTGAGTACATCGATACCCCAGGACACACTCATACACTGTGATCGTGCCAGATTCCTGTTTCCTGATACTGACATCATGACCAGAGACTGGGACGACCTTAGGGTCGCGTCTGTTGAGTTAATTCTGTGTGTGTCGGGACTTTAGCTAGAGGTTCAGGTTCAACGCACAATCGTTGACCGCTTGGGAAGGGGAAGACAATTACTAGACGTTTGGGCTACTCTGTACGCGCTTATATATGTAGTATTTTGTAGTGATACCTGTATCTAGTGTAGCTGTTTCACCCGTGTGTCTCTGTGCTCAGAGCTACGGTCTGACCCGTGTGTCTCTGTGTTCGGAGCTACGGTTTTATATTAGAAAGCCCACGCGGCGAACATTGTCTTTAAACTGTGTCATACTAGTTTGGTTATGATAGATTACCCTGTTGTTGCACTAGTACTATCTGTTTACCTGGCATGTTATTTTTCTGTACCTTGTTACGTCCCTCTGAGGACCTGGTTCCCTTCCAGGTGTAGGCTACGAGGATTACCTGGAGGAGTACGGACCGGGCATCTATCCAGCAGCTGTACTCACTGCCGAGGATGAGGTTATTCCTGAGGACTTCGCCTGATCGCTGGTAGTGACTCTTTCCTTTGGGCGGTATCTTTACCTAGTTACCTGCTGCCGTCCCAAGTTATCTTATTGCTTACTTTCATTCCAGTATATTTGTACTAGCGGGTTTGTCCCCATATGACTACTCTAGTATTTGTATTTGATACTTGTCTGGATATTTCCTTCCTGCACACTAGTTGTTGTACTTACTTCTATTGTGCTCTTATATTGCTGCCTGTGGATGAGATTTAGATTGAGTTTACTTGTGTTATGTGATGGATTATTCATTGTACTTCACAGCTTAAGTGTACTCCGACGGGCCCATTAGATTGGAAAGCCCGCCGAAGTACACTGCTGGCCATTGCCACGTGCCTCGGTTCCTTATCAATGAAACCGGGGCATGACACTACAAGACCCCCTTCAAAGTTTTCAAATTCCTCGTAATTTGAAACACTTTGAATGAAGCATGAAACGGTCAAGTCTGACTCATTCTTCGAGGCTGATTTCTTGGCGGATCTTTGGGATTTTGTTAGGATTTGGTGTATTCTCTTTTGCCTATATAAAGGCTGATGAGTTAACCTATTCTTCCCATACTTCCTTCACCACACAGAGATGGTTGTCGAGATTCGTCGAGTCGACTTGAGGAAGAAGAAGATCATGCTCTTTCAGCATGTAAGGAGCCAAAAAAGAAGGCATCTTGGAGCAAATGTCGTCTGCAACGATGGATCATGGAAGGATATCATAGCTTCCTTTGCTCGGGATAATCAGCAATTTCATATGGTGATTCATCCAGGAGAGAGGAAGGGTCACATTCGACCACACAGCTTGTAAGCTGTATTTTCTTCCGTTACGACGGTGGACAAGGGCAGACAAACTAGTCCCGTCTTCCAGTATTGAGTTGGGTCTGAATCCTAACTCAATCTGTCATGGCGTATGGAGGATGGGCTCTTAAATAATTTAAACAAGCCCAGTTGTGTATCCTCCCGCCATTAATCATTTTCTTGTTAATCGGCCGTGGAAGCCGATTAATCTGCTGTAGAAGACAACAAAGATCTCCACCAATACGAGAATCTGGCAGAACAGATTCTTGGCGTGATCCTAAATAAAAATGAGAAACCCTTTGTAGTATAAGGATTTCCATCATATATAATCATGAAGATGAAAAACCCCTTTATAAAATGGATTTTCATCATGTGTAATCATGATTAATAAAGTTGTCTTCTTTTACGCATCTGATAATTTGCTATATTTTTTTTGCTGTGATGAAGTCTGAATATGTGTAGCTTCGACACGTCTGAATAACTTTACGCCAACTCTGATAAAAAGAGTATCTGGTCTCGTCCCGTCTTTTACGCGTAACTGAAGACGCGTAGAAAACTGCTTAGCATTTAAGTCGCATATTCGAACTGTCATGCTATTTTGAACGAGGAATTGCATAGAAAACTGAACTGACACTTCTCTAATAAGAAGAATTTTTGTTCAGACCATCATCTTCAAGAGTGATTTCCCGAAAATCCCTTGAAACAGGGCAAAAAATGGCTGTCAAAACTGGCCATACTTGAACTGTAGAGAAAAGGTTCTGACTGGATTTTGGATGAACTTTCAATCGATCCGAGAAGAAGAGTCATTTTCCATGCTGAACCCTGTATGCTTTGGGTACTTGGTATGTTTTGAGACCAAGAAGGAGCATCTTCTGCGTGAACCCTTGTAATTGGCCGTCTTGAGAATTGTTCAGATATACGCATACTCTGGCCTACGTATTTTAAGATATGCGAAAAGTCATAGATCCGTAGTATGGATGAGAATAAAATCGTAAGTTTGTAGCCTCTCGAGCGTAAAAGCTGCTGAATATAAGAGCATCCGGACATAAAACTGTAGATTTATAGCCTCTGAAAAGAAAACTTTCGAGCGTGAAGTCGTAGATTTGTCGCCTCTGAGCGTAAAAAGCTTCTGAGCGTGAAATCATAGATTTGTAGCCTCTGAGCGTGAAGTCATAGGTTTGTAGCCTCTCGAGCATAAAAGCTACTGAGCGTAAAAGCATCCGTGCGTAAAACCATAGACTTATAGCCTTTGAGCGTAAAACCGTAGATTTGTGGCTTCTCGAGCATAAAAGCACCTTAGCGTAAAATCACGAATCTTCTCTGTACGAAAAAACTTTTTGAATTTGCTGACTGTCCGCCTTCCCTGAATAATAGGCTGACATGGCCCCCAATCATAACCGAATATTAAATATCGAATTTGTTAGGGATTCGAAGAGTTTATCTGACTCTATAAATACCCCAAGGTCTTCAGAGAAAAACTTTTCATCTGTCTTTTGCGAAAGAAAAACCTTCGTCTCTTTGAGAATTCTTCTTCGTTTCTTCTCTGAGCATTCTGAGTTTTTAGCAAATGGCACCAAAACCAACCTCCACCTCTAAGGGAAAGAAAGCTGCCTCATTTTCTCGCTCCTCTGCCCAAGCAAGAGCGACTCCCATCGGGCAGAGCGTACCTCGCTCGAAACATAGTGTCCCACCGTCCAGCTGTGTAACGGGTGTTATAGGTAAAGCTTTTGGGACGACAAAAAAAATGAGGAAAACCCTTCGCACACGTTGTACGTGAACGAGCTAGGTCATCTTCTGTACTGAGAGCCTCTTTGAGGAAGATGATGCACATAAATATTTTATCTTTTACGCCCATATTCCTAATGTGTCAGCGTAAAAAACTCCATATTTTTGCAGTCTGGCGTAAAAGCTTTGATTGTCGAAATTTGGCGTATACTACAAATTTTGGGTGTTACGCTCTGGATGAAAATTTTGGCGTAATAACTCAAACTTTGGCAGTCTAGCGTAAAACACAGACTGTCAGATTTTTGTGTATATTGCCAATCTTGAATTTTACGCCTCGGAATGAGATTCCAGCGTAAAAACTCTAGTTTTTACAGTCTTGGCGTAAAAGCACAGACTGTTGATCTTTGGCATAAGCCGCAAGACTGTGAGGTCTAGTATAGCAACTGACATATTTTTCTTGTACTTTGTAGTTGACTTGCAGATTCCTCCGTTGGCTGAGGTGATGGGTTCTGCTGTTGGGATGCTGAACTTCAATTACCTGGAGGATTTGTCCTATGTGATATTTCCTATTTCCGGACCCCAATATCCTGAAGGAAGGGGAAGTCTGATATCGTCTCAAGGAGAGCGAATGCTATTGAGCATGATCAACGGAGAGCCCCTAACGTATATAGACGGGGCCAAATACATAAAACTAACTTTCCTCTTCGGGGATATAATTGATAAACAATCCCAGACAAAGCCCAAGAAGGAAAATTGGGTTTTTACTGCTGGGGGAATGGTAATGTACCTGCCCAAGATGTTGAGAGATTACCCTATCTCGACATTCTTCCATGCCACGCATCCCAGGAAGATGTCGTAGACTCTGACCCCTAATCTTCACGGCCAGCCGGGGAAGATATTTTATCAGAAGGGATCAGACCAAGGGTTATTTGTAAGTCGCCCTTCCGGCCCGGTCATGCCTTTCAGGGGATTATTTCCGGGCAGCGTCCCGAGTGAAGATACTTTATTGCTCCAACCAGTCCAATTACCGACTTTCTGCAATGACTTCATGGGGCATGGAGGAGTATACCCCAAGGTTAATCCTCGAACCAACGGGTGGGTTAGCCCTGGGAATCTTCGATGGGCTCGTTTAAGTGCCTGGGCCCTAAAGGACTTTTAGACGGAGCTTGAGAGCATTGGTCTGTACGCGGCTGTGAGTGCTACCAGTGTTGGGTTACCTCTCAATCCCAACCTATTTTTGGCTTTGATGGAGCGATATATCTTACTCACTGGGACTTTTGCTACTCCGCTAGGGGAGTTGGGTTTAGCCCTTCACGAGATGGCAGAAATTTCAAGGCTGCCAATGGGGGACACTCCTTATGAAGAGTATGTTCCTACAAACCGGGAGCTGGGGGATACAAACCCTCGGGTAGTGGCAGTGTACCAGGAGCTAATGAGCTACTATTTAGCATGCACCTCCTTCTATAATGAGCCCTCTGATTTGGCTCATACCAACAAGTGGGCGTCCTATCTCTTCTTCCATCATGCCCGGATGCTAAGCCAGGCAAAGTCGTGGATAGCAGGGATAGGCCTTTGAGCCTTCTGAGCGTGCTTAATGCTCAAGTAGTCGATGATCTTATTGAAGATGCTGGGACTTCAGATCAAGTTCTCGACGAAGGGATAAGGAATTACCCTGCAGGCACTAAAGCCTACAGTTATTTGAGGCATTGCCGCAGGCCTCTGTCAAGGGAAGCTCAACTGGCTAGCTTCCTCTCTATATGGCTACGCTGGTTGGTAGTACCTGGCATTGCATCTTCGGATCGCATTCACCGTAACACCTTATGGTCTGCAGTGCATTTGGTTTTTGGGGCAGGACTGGGCTTGCTCCCTGCCATGGTATGCCGGATACAAGCTGGCCTGAGGGCCATTACTGATGGGCTGCTTGCCGATGAAACACGGCGTGACAGCTTTCCTAGGGTAGAATTATCGTTCCTGTATTTGATGGGATGGCTAATTCTTCATAACCCCAGAGTAATGTCTCCCGGCTCCGCCAGTAGTTCGGGGAATAATTTCTTGTTGAATTACAAGAATTCCACCTGGAACGTGACCACCGTCGTAGACTCTCGACGGGCATTAAATTTTGCTCACAGTTGGAAGCTCTTCTGTATCGTCCCCACTGTACATATCAATCAACAGGGGAGCAGGCTTCAGGACTCAGGTGAAGGAAAGACCGTTCTTTCTCCTGAAGCTTTTTATTGGTTGGTCTGTATTAGACCTTCCTATTTATTGTACAGAAGTGAAGACCAATGCTTCTTGGAGCCCTACCTGCCTAGTCGGTTCGCCAGGCAGTTTGGGTATGACCAATTGCACGTGGGAAATGCCATCACCAGCTTCAAGTCCAGAGGTGGACTTATTGATGGAGCGAGAGGATGGCGGTACTTCATAATGGGTTATACTGGAGCGGCCTTTACTGTGCCCGCGACTTCTCTCTCCATGGAGTTGCGCATTCTCTATTCGTATGCCCAGGTTTATGTGGCCATCAATACCTTCCATCGCGATTTTGATATGCATGGAAGTTTTAGGAGGCCTTCACATAAGTCCGCTGGGAAAGAGGAAGTCCCATCAGTTTCCTCTGACGAGGGTGAAGACTCTGTCAATCTATATGAGCTTTTGCTGGCAGTACCGAGAGGCGTAATACCTTCGCCTGCAGAGCCTCTGGTTATCCCTGGTAAGCGAAGGGCACCTGTTCTGAAGGAGACTTCCCCTCGCAAGAAAAAGAAGACTGTTAGTGGTCCTGTCAGGACTTCCAGCCATGAGGCTCCTAGAAGTGAGCCTGCTGTTTTCCCTGTTGGGGATAATTTTTTGACTAGAGGTCCTTCGCCTATTAGAGAGGGAACCTCTACAATTTTGGCTGGCAGTGCCGGAGATTCTTTGCTCGAGACTGCTGTCGCTGCTACCGCTTCAGGTAGTGCTACGAGATCGCCTTCGAGGCCGAGCAAAATAAGAATATCTTTATCCAGACCAGTAACGGGAGTAACTCCTGCCGCGTCTGTAAGTATATCCAGACGGATTCCACCCGGTGAGCCTCGAGTGGATCTTGGTGAAGACCTGGAAGAATACCTGCCATTGTCATTTGGCGCACCCCCTTCTCCAGGTATGACAGCTCGCTTAGCATCATTAAGAAATGATTTAGCTGTACTGGCTGCAGACGCGACATATATACCATCGGCCATGGGTAAATGTCGTCTTTATGCCTCTTTCAAAAAAATTAACATCATGTTGATATTAACTTTCTCTTGTCTTCTTTTCAGGGGAAGACATCTACGGGGAGGGCAGCGTCAACGCAACTTTTGGCTTTGTTGCAGCTCCTGCCGATGATACGGAGGTGCCCGACTTTGAAGAGGAAACATTTTTGGGTGCCGGCGCGCCCGAAACAGCTCTGATATCTCGAGAGGAGGATGAGCCTGTCATTACGACTATGCCTTCTTTAAGTACGCCAGCCACTTCGGCCGTTGTTGGTGCCTCTACCTTTGTCGCGCCCTCTACTGAAGCGACGATTGTGACGACACCCTCTGCAGTCGTTCCTGGAAGGGGATTCACCGATATTGCAGCCACTCCAAGCGTCCAATCTGATTTCGCCATGCTGATTGAGCAGTATACTAGTATTTTCTACACCACTTTGAAAATGCTGATATCAATGGTGCTGGCGAAGAATCTTGGTTTTGAGGCTTTGAGGAGGTCCTCCCAGTTTATGATAGCGTCGATCAGAGATTTCAACGATGCTGGGAGAGCTGATACACTATAGCAGATAGTTAATAGTTTGGAACAACCCATTAACAATTATTTGCAATTATCCCAGGGCAACATTGATGACCTGATTCAGGCTGAATATGACTCTTTGAATGCGAGGCATGTCGGGGAGATGGAAACTCTGAGCAAATCCATCGAGGCATAGCAGAAAGAGATGAATGAAGAGCATACCGTCTTGGATTATGTCATTCCCCAGCTGGCCAAGAGCTAGGCCGAATATGAGGAAGAGGCAGCGAGGGTCCGCAAATTAGAAGATGAACTCGCTCAGGCAAAGGAGAGGGCTCTCGCTTCATCGGCAGCTCAAGATGTGTTGAAGATCCGACTGGAAATGTCTCAGCAGAACCTGGCACGTGTGGGTATCGTCCACGCAGATTTTGTACTTAGAGTTAAGTATGGGAGCTAAGTTGAGATGACAACCGATATCAGAGGTAATATGGACATGATAATTGATAGCCAGAACTCGGATGGTTTGTTCAGAGATAATATGAACATGACAAACTTTCCAGTTGTGACTCCACTAGGGATGGAGGTATACATCTGCTGAGAGGTAATATGGACATGGCAGTTTTTGTGGACCTAACACCACTGGCGTACTTAGAGTTAAGTACGGGTGCTAAGTTGAGATGACAACCGATATCAGAGATAATATATACGTGATAATCGATAGCCAAACCAGGAGGGTTTGTTCAGAGGTAATATGAATATGGCAAACTCTCTAGGAAAGTAAAAAAATGTTTGGGTTCAGAGGTAATATGGACGTGAACTCATGTCCAAAAAATTTACTGTAGAGTGATTTTCCTGAGTGTGGATAGTCCTGAAGAATCTACTGGGGAAACTTTAGGGGCTAATCATCCGGTATCTTCTTGAGGGAGCAAATTGTCACCTTAAAGTGAAATCAATTTGCAGTGATCGTCCCCTCGTTTACAGATGCAAAGTGATGACTTTGGTGTCGATCAACTCCTGGATTCTCCCTTTCAGTACATAGCACGCCCTTGTAGGATGATGAATGTACCGATAAAAGAGACAATAATCTGGGTCATCGACTTTGTCAGCCCTCTCAGGGTATCTGATATTGGGTAGCCGAAGTTTGTGTTCTTTCATCAACATATTAAAGATTTTAATGATGTCATCTTCATTGAAGGAGAAAGTACCTTTTGGTCTTCGGGCTCCCGATGCTTGAGTTTTACGGACCTCCGGAAAGATCATCATCGTTGCATCATCTTCGGACTCAGGGGAATTCTACCCCCAGCTTTGGATGTTGCCTTATTTTGTCGAGGTAGGCTACCCCCAGACATGTCGTGGCATTTGTCCATAGAAGTTGATTTAGAAGGACCTGCCTCTGGTTGTACAGGATCAGACTCTGAAGGTTTGGAGTTTACAGGAGATGCAGTATACCCCAACCTAAAATAAGCTTGTTGACAGTAAGAATTACCATGCAACGATGTTCGTCTGCCTTTTCCATAGTCGAGGCCTTGTTTTAACTTCAAATCATAACCCATGCTTTGTATAATCTTTAAAGCTCATGGGCTATATCTGTGGATTTGTATTTTACCAACCTCAGACTCGCAAAATTCTTCTTGTACAATCGGTCTGCTCCGCATGCGACCAAGACTATTGGATGCTGGTCGTCGTGAGTTGGAGGAATAATAAAGACAGCATTTTTATGTGGTCCATATGTTATAATGATATTAGATATTGACGTATCTTCCCACATGATCTCTCCACGTTTGACAGTTAGGGGAACTGAATCCTGGTTATGACTTCTGTCTTTGCATTTCTGGATCAGGAATTCACGCAAGTCAGGATAATTAACAAAAGAAGAAGAAAAAGGCTTGTTCCTCCTATTTACATCAGTTGGCATACGGATATTGGGAACCATAACTTTTCCCCTGCCACCCGTATACAGTAGTTCAGCCATCTGAGTAGCAGCTGATCCCCGAGGAGTGTGTCTCTCCGCAAACCGGGCCTTCTTTACGCTGAGGGGCTTAACCTGGCATAATTTGGAACTCTGCTCAGGTTGGCATAAAACTGAGGAAGTCCTAAATTGGCCATCAGCTTCTCGCGTAATCTGGAGAGCGGACAGATTCTTCTCTTGCTGGCGTAAAGGCCGAGAAGTTGAGAAATCTGCCACTTGTTTTCCCTTGCATAGATTGCAGGGACCATCTGCTTTTCCAATGAGGGAAGATATATTTTTATGCGCGGAGTGCGTTTGGAATTTTTTATTTGGCGCTGAAGCATTATCAAAAAATTTATCTGCTACGTCACAGACGGGAGACTGAGTTTTACGCGCAGAGCACGGAGTAGACTTCTGGACTAGCACTGAGGCATCACCAGAAGCTTTGTCTGTCACGTCACAGACGGGAGACAGAATTTTACGCACAGAGCTCGAATTAGACTTCTGGACTAGCACTGAGGCATTGCCAGAAGCTTTGTCTGCCACGTCACAGACGGAAGATAGAGTTTTACGCGCGAGGCACGGAGGTTAGGAAGCTACAACTTTGTTGGTCGGAGAAACCAGAGAGTCGGCAGGAATGGTAGGGGATATCCGGGGCATCCAGACCTTACGCAATTTCCTGTTGTCTTGGACAGAGAGAGAGTGAGAGCTACCCCCTACTCGAAGCATATCTTCGTAGGGGATTGGTCGAACTGGACGACCAAGGTCTTCTTCATTGATCCTTCTGATACTACATCGTGTTGAGCAATTGCTTTCTTGTCAGATGAGAAAGAGGTCCCCAGCAGTGTCGCCATCTTGTGTACGATAATAAACGAAAGAAATAAAATCAGGTTTATACGAAACCCTCTCTTTGGTTCACAAACAAGAAGTACAATTAATCCTATACGAGGATGTAAAGTACAAAATTTAATATGGGTAAATATTGCTATAAGAGTCTGATCTGCGATCGATCACTTTGTCCCTTGGACCACACGATGATGAAGAAGTATTGTAGAAGACGGAGAAGCTTCAAAGATTGCAAAGGGGAGTGGATGCTCGATGCCAAAATCGTCGATCACTACTCTCTGTCTGTGCTCTGGATTCTTATCTCTCAAAAATTAATTTTTGACCCTGCAACCTTTTTTCCGACCCTGCGACCTTGGACCTCCGTGGACGGAGGTCTCTATTTATAGGGTTTTAGTGACAGTAACCGTCCAGTCAGCGTAGAAGCCGGATAGTGGAGAGTGTGGCACTTTTTATACGGCGGTTATAATAACTTCTACCCACATATAAATGATCTTCTGAATCCGCATGTGACGTGTGTCCTATGATGAGGTAACACGTATAACTGCTGCGATGATCACGGCATACAAACCACGTAGGTAACTGCCCCTCGCATAGAAAAGGTTGGCATAGAAGCCAATAACTGTCACCATGGCGTAGAAGCCAAGTAGTTGTCAAGTTGGCATAGAAGCCAAGTAGGCGTAGAAGCCTGATGCTGCATGGATAGGTAGCTAGCGTAAAAGATAGCCGATCCTCCTTCCTTAGCTGAAGTCTTGAGCGTATTCTGGACCAAATAGCCTTATCACGCACCAATACAAATATAGCCTGAGTTGGTGTATTCCGAGGAGATAGCATACGGTGTACTCCTTATAGCTGAAGATAGCCAGGTGGCGTATTTCAAGGAGATAGCGTACAACGTGTTCCTATAGCTGAAAATAGCCTGATGGCATAATATGCAGAGGTGATGATGTGGACGTATTAGTCATAATTATGGCTTACCCAGTCTTTGAAAATAGAACCAAATCTCGTGCATTAAATACAGAGATCTGCCCCCATCACGTGCATTAACTGCAGAGATCTGCCCCAATCACGTGCATTAACTACAGAGACGTGCCTCGAGCTCTCTACGAAGAGCAGCTTTTAACGTGGCGGTTTGTTTTGTCTTCTGCTGAGCGTAAAAGCTCACATCTGCCTGTGTAAAACTAGGCAGCGTATTCCCTTGAATGCGTAAAAGCAATTTGTATCAAGGAAATGTCACTAAACGACGGTCTGGGTCTTTGTGCCGAATCATCATTATAGCCGTCGTCTGGATAGTTGTGAAGTACTCTTTGTCAGGAGTCAAGTTCACTGCATGATCTGACAGGTTCATTCGAGGAATACGAAGAGTTCCCCGTACAACTTCTCACTGCATTAAAAGAGAGTAGGTTTTACGCTAAAGTGGCGATGTAATAACCTTTTTACGCCGAAGCATCTTGGAAATACTGTATTACGCGGGTTGTCCTGGAGCTTATATTTTACGCTGTATTAGCGATGAAGCTCTGTTGTACGCCGATGGCTCTGAAGTCATGTCTTACGCCACACAGTACTGAAACTCTGCTTTACGCGGGTTTTATGCATACTGCGTATAATTCTGCAAAGTATTTTTCATGCTTCTACACCTGGTCATTGAAGGTGCTACTTGTTGTGCCAATTTTTGAGCAATGATCTCACCTCTTGGGGTTGTGAGTGATACCAAGCCTGCTACTCGATTGCGAGCTGGCAGGAGGTTGACGACCTCCCTGGTTGCTTGGGCTTCCATCACTAGAAAGTCACCGAATTAGAGGGACACTATGTTCGTAATGACCGTCTTATCCTCAAAGTCAAGGGTGAGCTTATTGGCATCGATCAGTTGCTGGATATATCTCTTCAACATAGAGTAGTCTCTGATTGGATAATGGATATACCGATGAAATAGGCAATACTTCGGGTTATCGACCTTGTCAGCCTCTTCAGGGCATCTGATATTGGTTAGCTGGAGTTTATTTTCCTTCATCAGTATGTTGAAGATTTAAATGATATCATCGTCATCGAAGAAAAAAAGTCCTCTTTAGCTTTGGGGCTTCTGATTCCTTAGTCGCACGGTCCTTAGGAAGGCCGGTAATTTTGTATCGTCTTTGGGCTCAGAGGGGATGTTACCCCCAGCTTTGGATACTGCTCTTACTTGTCGAGGGAGACTACCCCCATACATTTTCTTTTCTGGCTCTTGAGAATCACTATCATCATGGCATGACGGGTTGGTGTGGATCACCGAGAGATTGCTACTCCTAGCTTGCAGAGTTATTGCGGGCCTTGAGGGAGGAAGGACCATGTTCGCCTTAATTTCCAGTATTGTTTGGGCCAAAGTCTGTATTATGGTACTCATAGTGTATATCATTACCTCCAAAGCATCAAGACATTGGCGATCGTTGAGTCCTTCTACCTTCGGTTCCTGAGTCGCACCGTCCTCAGGGAAGACGGGCATCGTTGCATCGTCTTCAGACTCAAAGGAGATGCAACTCACAACTTCAGATGATGCTCTGACTATTCGATGGTGACTAACCCCAAGCATGTCATTGTCTGTTCCTTTGGAGTTACAGTCTTTAGGGAAGGTAAGCATCATCGTACCATCTTTCGATTCCTGATGATTGCTACCCCCACCCTAAATGCTGCATTAACCCTAAGAATGTTGCTGTCAGCTTCCTTGGAATCATTGTCCTTAGGGAAAGCCGAAAGTGCTACATCTTCTTCAAAATCAGAGGGAATTCTACCCCAGCTTTGGAAGCTGCATCTTCTTGATGAGGCTGATTAGACCTAGAGAACTCGACATATGTCCCTTGAGATTAACTATATTTATGGAATGCTGGGTTGTTGTATAGGTCCGGGGGATTACTACCCCCAACTTGTGTAACCCTTAGGGTTTTTGAGGAAGAGCTACCTCCAGCAGCTGATAGCTTCTTCTTCGAACGGGTGCCCTGGAAAAATCCTTCCACAGGTCCTACTGCTGGTCCTCCTGGTAATCGTCTTCTCAATGCGCTGGTTGAGAGTGATGGACTCGAGGAGTTGGACTTCCTTCCTCCTGTGGTGGAAGGGACCTTTCGAGCTGAGTAACATGAGGCGAAGGACAGCTCCCCCTCCTCTGGTATTTGCACCTGATCTTTGGACTGTTGTCGGATATGTGCCATTGGATGCAGTCATTGGAATGTTGACTGCCTGCTTGTCGGTACTGTCACTTTGTTGCAATAAGCAGTTGATGATAATTTTAGCATAGTGATATCCTAGGGAGGACGCTTCACATGTTGTAACTTCCTTCCTTGCCTTGCGCTTGAGATTAATCACATAACACAAGTTAGGCAAGGGCTGACTCACCTTTACACCCTTTTTGTGAGCACGGGTAGACCGAGCACACGGGTGCATGGGTGTTATTTTTGCTCTCTGATCTAGGGTTCGTATAATAATGTTTTTCGGATTGTTAGTGGAAGAATTTGTAGACGGAACCTGTCCATTCGTCGTCGAGGACTGGACGCACGGGTCGGTCTTATATAGCTTTCCATCAGCGGCCCATATAACAGTTAGTAGTGCCCTCTAACGGTCAGTCGAATGGATAGTTGCTTTAGCATGACGAGCTCGCACTGCCCCAAACTTCTTCTATATGGCGTCCATATGCGCATAGTACGAAGAGTCCAAGTTTGGGTTTTAACCATTCTCAGCATGACACATAGGGTCAGCGCTGCATGAGATTCGGTCGAAAATAGTGGTTCGACTGTTGTGCTGGCCGCATGTGAGCTTTTTTCTGCGGCCACTGATAGGTGCCTCATGTGGACTTTTGCCTACGATTGTAGACTTATACGAATTCTGCTGTTGCCACATGAAGCTTATCTCATCCACCAAAATTCTGGCATCGTAGTATTTTTCTCTGCCAGAGTTTAGTCGCTGAGCGCCTTTCCCGACTGCCGCATGAACAGGGCCAATCTGGGTGGACGCATAATGTGCGTCTGTGACAATAGGGAGAGAGATGGAGAGTGCATGCTCCATAGTTGGGTAAGACACAATGGTCTTTGCTGCCCAAGATCTGCGGGTCTTCTTAGGTTTTACTTGCCTTGGAGAAGGGCTCGCACTATCCCCAGAGTGCATGTTCTCGAATGCTTGCTGGTTGAGGCGCACCACCAGCATCCGTTGGTTTGAGCCTATCTTGGCCGTATCGGACTGCATCACCGTCTTCTCATCAGAGGAGAAGTTATTTTCCCCAGCAGAGTCACCATCATGTTCGCCATTAAATTCGAAAGTTCTAAAAAGGGCTTGATTTAATCAACAAACAAAAAAAGTACAAAGAGGTCCTGGATGGACAATCTAAGTACAATATTTTTTTGATCTGGGAGGTGATGATGGACAAGGAGTGCTATGACATCTCCTTTACTCCATAGATGATCCGATGCAGGGTGAGAAAGCTTATGCTCTCTCTTTGCTCGTCTCGGCATGCTCTCTCTGTGTTAGCCGGGGGTGGTATGCTTTCTCTCTAAAGTAGAAGAAGAAAAAAAAATTCCCGCCCTTGGAACGTTCCAGTTGCTCCTATTTATAGCCATCGTACTGATGGACTATGGTTGCCGCATATGTCTTTGTTTGGTAGCTGCATAAGGCTCCTTCAACAGAATATGGTTGCAACTGTCGCTGCATCCTAGGGCTGATTGCCACGTGGTCTTGGTTGAGATATGTTATTGAAAAGATCTCGGGGTTGTTTTTAACCCGTTGTGTGCGTGACTTGGTCAGCTGGACATGTAGTCAGCACCAACTGTGCAAAGATCTCTGTAGTTGTAACAGAAAGATCCTGTGATCTGAAGGCCGCATAGCATCTTGGCTGCATGATCGCGAGGCCGTATGGATCTTGTAGCCACATACGGGCTATCATTTTGGCCTTGGTTGAATGGACACTCTGGCCGCATGGTGGCTAGGACGCATGGGTCTTGTAGCCGCATACATGCCCTCATTTGGCCCTTGGTCGAATGGACACTTTGGCCGCATGTTGGCGAGGACGCATGGGTCTTGTAGCCACATACGTGCTCTCGTTTGGGCCTTGGTCGAATGGACACTCTGGCCGCATACTGGCGAGCCGCATGATAGAATAGCTGCATACAAGAAAATACATAGCATGGCACATTTGTCGAAGCAATTAATGCACTGATGTGACTTGTTATCTTTTTTTGAGCCATCGACTTCACGAGTCTCGAAGTATCTCAGAGTGATGAGTGATGTGTTAGAGCTTCTGACAGATATCAGAATCTGTGACAGTGGGTCCTTATGCGGCCTCCCTGCTCTGTGGTCGTTCAGGCCGCATATAGTATACTATGCGGCTTCTCTGCGACTTGGTTGATCAGGCCATATATGGCTTCTCTGTGACTTGATTGTTTACGCCGTATGTGGCTTCTCTGTGACTTGATTGTTCATGCCGCTTATGACTTCTCTGCGGCTTGTTTGTTCAGGCCGCATAGGGCTTCTCTGCGACTTGTTGTGGGGGGGCATGACCTTTATGCGGCCTGCATAATTTTTCATTCTTCTATACCCTTGTACGGTTTTATTACTTGCACTACCTCTTGGACCCGTGCTAACGTAAAGACTTATATTCTAAAATAGGCTATGCAGTATGTTTTCTTATGCTTATATTTTATTTAAATGCAATGCTTGCCTGCTTACATGCTAACTTGTACTTATTTGCCTTATTTTATTGCTTGTCACATAAGTGTCATGCCATAATCAGGTTATACTATCCGTGTCTTGCATTCATCTAATTCGTCATAAGAGTACCTAATAGTCATTCCGTGCAAGTATAAACGTAAAAGTTTTTGGGACTGTTGGGTCACCAAGGCAGTTCCCGAATGAGGGGACTACATCATAACAAGTTAAACAATACTCGTCCTGTACTAAATCTGACGGCTCCGAGAGTCGATATATTTGTGAACAGCCTTGAACTTGAACCTGAATCTGACCTGAATATGTACCTGACAAGAGACCTAAGACTAGAGACTTGGATGATCATGGATAACTTATGCACGAGGTATTTGCTTTGATTCCTTGGACGATCACCCAGGCACCGGGATTGTACTGGCCTATGAGGAATGTATGGTGTATTGCATGCCAATTACGGTTATGGTATGCGCCACCGTTGTTGGGGCAGGGCAATACACCATATTCGGCCCTTGGTAGAGCATACTACCTTGGACAACTGGACTTGGTCAGCTGGGATATGTTGTTGAAGAGATCTCGGGGTTGTTTTTAACCCGTTGTGTCCGTGACGTGGTCAGCTGGACACATAGTCAACACTAACTGTGCAAAGATCTCTGCAGTTATAACAAAAAGATCTTGTGAGCTGAAGGCCACATAGCATCTTGGCTGTATGATGGCAAGGCCGCATGGGTCTTGTAGCCACATATGTGCTCTCGTTTTGGCCTTGGTTGAATAGACACTCTGGCCGCATGGTGGCTAGGATGCATGGGTGGATACTCTAGCCGCATGTTGGCGAGGCCGCATGGGTCTTGTAGCCACATACGTGCTCTCATTTGGGGCTTGGTCGAATGGACACTCTGGCTGCATGCTGGCGAAGCCACATGATAAAGTAGCCGCATACGAGAAAACACATAGCATGGCACGTTTGTCGAAGCAATTAATGCACTGATGTAACTTGTTATATTTTTTGAGCTATCATCTTCACGAGTCTCGAAGCATCTCAGAGTGATAAGTGATGTGCCAGAGCTTCTAACAGATATCAGATTCTGTGTTAGTGGATCCTTATGCGGCCTTCATACTCTGTGGTCGTTCAGGCCGCATATAGTATACTATGCGGCTTCTCTGCGACTTGGTTGATTAGGCCATATATGGCTTCTCTGCGACTTGATTGTTCATGATGTATGTGGCTTCTCTGTGACTTGATTGTTCAGGCCGCATGTGACTTCTCTGTGGCTTGTTTATTCAGGCCGCATAGGGCTTCTCCGTGACTTGTTGAGGGAGGGCATAACCTTTATGCGGCCTATATAGCTTTTTCATTCTTCTATACCCATGTACGGTTTTATTACTCGCACTACCTCTTGGACCCGTGCTAACGTAAAGGCTTATGTTCTAAAATAGGCTATGCAGTATGTTTCCTTATGCTTATATTTTATTTAAATGCAATTCTTGCCTGCTTACATGCTAACTTGTACTCGTTTGCCTCATTTTATTTCTTGTCACATAAGTTTCATGCCACAATCAGGTTATACGATCCGTGTCTTGCATTCATCTAATTCGCCGAAAGAGTATCTAATAGTCGTTCCGTGCAAGTATGAACCTGAAAGTTTTTGGGACCGTTGGGTCACCAAGGCAGTTCCCGAACAAGGGGACTGCATCATGACAAGTTAAACAATACTCGTCCTGTACTAAATCTGACGGCTTGGGGAGTCGATATGTTTGTGAACAGCCTTGAACTTGAACCTGAATATGACCCGAATATGTACATGACAAGAGACCTAAGACTAGAGAATTGCATGGTCATGGACAAATTGTGCATGAGGTATTTGCTTTGATTCCTTGGATGATCACCGAGGCACTGGGATTGTACTGGCCTAGGAGGAATGTATGGTGTATTGCATGCCAATTACGGTTATGGTATGCGCCACCATTGTTGGGGCAAGGGAATACACGATATTCGGCCCTTGGTAGAGCATACTACCTTTAACTAGCCGTCTACCCTTCTGATAGTCGTTTGTGAGTGGACGGAATTGCGTGGAATGCCTTATGTTCCTTGTTTCCTGCATTGCACCCCATTCCCGTCCCGGGCGAAGGTGGCGTGTAGCGATTCTTTTACCTCACGCATCTAACTGTCCAGAGACTATAACTTGTCATTTATGGCTAAGCCAGTGACCTTCTATTCATATAGATTAAGTCATCCTCGCTTAGCGGCAATTCGTGTGTGAGTCATTACATCGAATCAGTAAGTGAACACCTGTAAAATCTATTGTAACCCATTTGAGTATAACACACCTGAGTAATCCTATAACTCGTGCCCCCGAATAAGGAACCCGATCATGACACTTGTGTTTGCTTATGCAATTTCCCCTAAATTTTATTATATATACTCATGCTTGGTTTAACTTTTTTTACCTTGGACAGGGAAGAAAGAATAGTAAGTTGGTAAGTATTGCCGTGTTACTTTTTATATAGCACGACGTACTGCTACACGAGTTAGGCTTTACATTATGCCATGAAACTGATCCTAAGGTAAGACTAGAAAGACAACTTAATAGATGGTGCACAGAACCTATATAACGTGTTTGGATTTATCGAGCGAGCGAGAAGCCTCCCTACCAGTGCATTCATGTAATGATAACCCACAAGATTGCTTGCAGGGTATGGGAGAACCTCGTTCGGTGCGGACACCCCTCGTGCGCGCTAAGGTATGGAGTTCACTCTGGAGCCTTGAAGTGCTACATCCGGAGCTGAAGCACATATACAAGACATAAAGTTAGAACACTACCATTGTATCATTCCATAATTGTAGCCACTTCGCACGCTTTTATTGTTTCGAGAGAGAGAGGGCTTGAGCGACTTGTAATCTCGGCCTAGCGTCGCTTGTAACACTAATTCAAACATCAATTAAGTGCTTGTTTTAGTTCCATACTTGTGTTATTCAATGCTTCCGCTATGATGACTCTGTGAACTTGTTACCAATTGCTTGTTCGTTTCTTATTCCGCTGCATTTGGACTACCTGTGCGACTCTGTGGCTTACCTATTTCTCTGCCTATTCAGATTCATGGCCTTGCACAGGCGCAGCTTGTGCTCGTGCGGCATCACATTGTCAAAACCCGCACCCGAAAATCGGGCATGAGCCGTGGTCCAGCCTACGCCGCAGCATCGGCGGTAGAACGCTGTAAGGTTCGTTCTAGGTGAACCAACTATAAATCTCACAAAAATCTGTCAATAACCTCTCCAAAAGGAGGGCAACCACGCAATATATATATATATATATATATATATATATATATATATATATATATATATATATATATATATATATATATATATATATATGAATCATCCTCTCCAAAAGGAGGGCAACCACGCAATATATATATGAATACTCAATCACAAAAATCTAGGGGAAGAGTAAAAGCACGATATGATATGAATAAAGAAACAGAACCAAAGAGAGCAAGACAATATCCAAAATATAGTCCAAGTCTACAATAGTCTACAATATCTCACAGCAACAAAAGAATAAGTACAATCATCCAAAATAAACTACTGGAAACAACCCAGGGAACCCACCTAGCTAACTAGGGCGCTAACGGCGTCTCCTCGGCGCACTCCTCCTCAGTCTCGGGGTCACAGCACTCGTCAACACCCGACCGGTAGAACGTCAGACAATAATCCTCAGGATCCTCTGGAAAAAATATGCCTAGTCAGGACTGGAGCAAAGTACATAACTCTGAAAGCAACTTCAAATACATGGTAAGGTGTATATGACGAGCAATAGAAAAGTATACAAGATGCACGGGAAATAAATACATGCTGGAGCAGAATAAGTAGCTGCAAAGTAAACTGGAGAACAATACAGGTAGAGAAGTAACTGCATGTAAAAAAACATGAATACTAGCTAAGTGCCTTGAGCACAAGTTCGTTATGTGATCGGCTTAGGTTGCACATAAAAAATACTACGATAACTCCGTTATGCGTAAGTTGCATAACCGACATACACATGAATACTGTTTGGCTTTGATCACATAACCAACTCCTACTTCCTGTCACTACCACATTCTGAAAACAGGGGTATTTTCGACTTTTTACAATATTTAATATTATTGTAGTTACAATTTAGTAATTGCGTGATAGGTATATTAATTTAAATAATTATGTGTGATGTGTAATTAAATATATAATTATATACAGTGTTCATTTGTTTTGAGCTAGCAGCTTGGCCTAGAAGCCCAGTAGAGGAACACATGTCCGAATTATGGGATTTTGAGGTTAATTGTTTTATTTTAGAATTAAGTTATTGGAGGTTGTATTTAATTACCGTATTTTATTTAAATTATTGCGCATTGCCTTTGCTTCGATATTTGGAGCAGTACCCTGACTTTTGTCTTCCAACAAATTTCACAATCTTGCCCTAGACATGCCCGCCTTCCATTCTGCTATTTTTGCAACTCATAATTATGCTCTCTGTACATTATTTCTGGCCGCACAAAAATCGTCGCGGACGTTATTTAATAAATCCCTATTTTGCATCGTTGTGCGTTCCAATCGAAAATTGGAGGCAATCTTGACCTATTTTTCGTGCGGCCCAAATTAGGGTAATATCCTGTTCTGAGTCTTCTTCATTATTGGTATTGATGACCTGACCTGATTTTGGCCCATGTACCCCTAATTAATTTTAGAACACAACTTGCATTTAATTCTAATTAAATTGAGGATACTATTTTAACCGATTATGAAATTCCAATTTAATTCCAGTACCCTGTAAATTGAGCCCACACCGAACTTACAGCGCCCCCTGACCCTACAAAACACCGGACACCGAATCGCCCGCAAATTTTTCATCATTTCATGCGTCTGTGCAAATACCCAAATTTAAGGGGGCTAATTTGCAAATTTGCATAATTGGTGTCAACACCCCATTGGTTCAAACAAATGGAGAGCCCAATTATTTGACTAAGTCAACAACCCTCTCCAAGAATAATAAATTTTTCCTCATGACAAGTCATGGCCATCCATTCTAGATGGATGCAATCTCCACCCTTCATCCACATCTCACCCTCTTCCTATTTAAAGTAACATCAACACCCTTCCCTAGAAAAACCCTAATCCCAAAAACAAGCCTCCAACGTAGCCTCCTTTCCCATCCAAAAAAAAAAAAAATTCCCTTCTTCTTCTTCTTTTTCTCCTTCTTCTTCTTCTTGAAAAGCAGCAGCAATAAGGAGTCAAGCCGCAGCAGCAATAAGGAGTCAAGCGAAGCACAAAGAGTGGCTGCTCTTCTTCTTGAAAAGTAGCAGCAATAAGGAGTCAAGCCGCAGCAGCAATAAGGAGTCAAGCGAAGCACAACGAGTGGCTGCTCTTCTTCTTGAAAAGCAGCAGCAATAAGGAGTCAAGCGAAGCACAAAGAGTGGCTGCTCTTCTTCTTGAAAAGCAGCAGCAATAAGGAGTCAAGCCGCCGTCAGCTCGTTGAACTCCATTCCGGCCACCCCTTTCACACCTTCTTCCTTCCAAAAAAAAACAGTCCTGCTGTTCGATTGGTGGTTGTTCGGAGCCGAGACCGGCGTCGATGGCAAGAGGTTGGCCGTTGGTGGGCTGAATACAAGAGGGCAACATGCAATGAGAGTTTTTAACTCTGCACCTATTATAAAGCGATTTGATGCTTACACTCTTGAGACTGCAGATGGAATCACTGTGAGGATTCAGGGTTTCATAAACAAATCCCGCACACATCATAATGGGGTTCCTGTGGAGGTTGCCGTTCGTTTTTTTTTGACCGGATTTCCTATATAATTGGGAAGTTCATGCTGATGAATTTTTTGGGACAAACCCTCTTCTACGTTCAATTCAAAAAGAGCTCACAATGCTGACGAGCAGCTTAAGGTTTCATCTGATGGTTCGTGTAGCATATATCCAGTTCACCTAGATGAGTTCCCAATGAGTAAGCTCCTTGATGTTTTAAACTCTACTCCGGGGACATCTATAGATGATTTGTTGAAGAAAAGCTTCACTCCAATGTCAAAAGGAAATTTAGATGAACAACAAACTACAAATTCAGCTGAATTTAGAACCAGAAGGCTATCAAATGATTTATTACCAGAAAAGAATTTTATGTCACCTCCACCGCGCCGACGCCGGGAAACCCCTCTCCCAACGTGAGCCCCTCCTTTCTCTTCCCTCTTTCTTCTGTTCTGTCAGTTAAAGTTACGGTTTAGTTAATTAGTTAATATATGATTAATTAGTTAATTAACCAGTTAATTAATTAATCAATTAGTTAAATTATATTAGTTTAGTTTAGTTAATTATTTATTAATCAGTAAATAATTTCTTAATCAGTTATTTAATTTATTAATTAATTAGTTTAGAAATTTCATGTAATTAGTTTATTTTTATGTATTAAATATAAGGGTTTGATTATGTAAAATATAATAATTTGTTGGGGTTTATATTATTATTAAAGAAATAGTTTCAATAATCAAAATTTGTTCGAAATTGGTTAGTTGGATTGGTAACTGAAATTACTAGAGATATAAATACATTGGCTTTTACATAAATTCTAGATTTTTATAAATAAACTTTTAAGTGTAATTTTGTTCGAAAGGAAAGTTTTTACAATTATTGTTCAAATAATTTCGAAATGATTTTCATTAAATTAAGGTGTTTTCTCTATGTATTGAGGACTCGGTATCCTTATCTCGATTTTCGTGCCGAGCTCCGATCTTGGACTTCTTTATATAGTTTCTAGCTATTTGGACTGCTCCGGACCCATTGGAACTAACTGCTATTTCATTTGGGATCACCTTGAGAAGTGTGGCATTATGTACATTCTTTGATTTGCTAATATACATATATAAAAATATTTGATTGATATATATATATACAAATATGTATTTTGGTATAAAAATATATATTTATAAACATCTATTAGTGTATATACACAAATATGTATTTTGTACAAATACTAAGAGACACTTATATATATATATTATATACGTTTGTATTGGTATATACTCTGAGTGTAAATGTGTATTTATATACGTATCCCTACTAGATGACCCTAGTTGACTAGAGCCATGCCTGGCAGAGCCCCTGAGTTCATGTATTTGTGATGTGTTAGTGTAGCACCTGATGCAAATTTTGTATTGATATATTTTAGGACTGTTGGATCCTCCAGACGATACTTTGGGACAGGACATTGGTTTTACCAGCTAAGGACCCAAGGCGAGTACATTCTCTGATTAGTTTCTAATTTATGATATCTCCTATGTTCACTGTATCTAGTGTAAATATCCATGTTCTTGACACGTTGGTTACACGGATTGGTATACACGGATCTCGTCATGAGATGTTATTCCTTATTCATGGTGTAGCTTGTACAAGACTTGTTCCTTGTTATCTTGTGCATGTACAGACACTGATTTCCGGGAAGATTTGCTACCTTCCTAGGGAATCCCGTGCCATAGCGTACCATGATTGGATCTACTATACCAGTCGGGGGTGGGGAGTATTTTAGTTAGATATGTGATCATACCCAACTTTTCATGCATCATAGCTCACCCCACATCTCACGTCGGGTGCGGCCTGACCATCTCCGTGCCTCATAGCTGTTACGTGTGATTAGCCTGACCTCTACATGCATCATAGCTAACCAACGGTTAGCCTGACCTTCGTGAATCATAGCTAATCACATGTAACCAGCCTGATCAAGTTCCCAAGCCGATCACATGTTAAAACTAGTACTCACACACTTAGTCATAGGATTCTTGCTCATTGACATATTGTTCTTTTCCTGTATTTACTTACAGTATTTCCAGTATTTCTCTCATTGTACATTTCTCGTACCTATACATGCATCTGGTATATTTCCATCTAGAACTGCTACATAGTTTATGTCATTTATATAGAACTGCTATTTAGAGATGTACTTTGCTCCTTCCTGACTGGAAATATTTTTCCAGACTGTGACCTTAGTAGACTGGTTTCCGACACACTTGGGGGATTGGATGTTACTGATTGCAGGTATGATTATTGTGTCATTAGACTTTTGTTGTATTCTTTTATTTCTTCATTTCCTATCGTGCTGTAGTTGTGATTGAGTATTTCTAGATTTATTTTATGATATCCACGTCTCCTTATGGAGTTGGATACTAGCGTGAGATTGTTTAGATAGTACTTGACCTAGACAGCGTTCTACCGCCGATGCTGCGGCGTAGGCTGGACGTACCCACGCTTTCGTGCCCCTAAACCGGGTGCGGGTCGTGACACGTTTTTAGTGGTGGCCCATGCAGGTCTGACTTCGCGAGTTGTGCGATGTCGTAGTAGTGTGGCATCCTTGTTATACTACTGCGTGCCTGCGATAGGATCTAGGACATAGGATACTAGGACGAGAGCGAATACTCAATCACAATTTCTTGAGAGATTCCTGGGACGACCCCTTGAGAATCTTATTATAATTTCCAATTTAAATCTTTTTCCTTGTTTTCGTCCGCTCTCGCTTGTTGTTACTGAACTTGATTCTTGTTGAGCAGTTATTAAATTAAATTCTTGGTATCATTGTTGAGTTTGATTCTTGTTGACCAGTTGTTAACTTTAATTCCTGGTATCGTTGTTGAGTTGATTTCATATTGAGATGAATTTTACGGACTAGAATTTACGGTATCATCTGATGACATATATTGATGAGGACAGTAAGAAAGGTAAAACGTCTACTTTGGTTATGGAACCTAGAGTTTATCGCAGCCATATTAGCTATCGTGACGAGAACGTAGGAACCTGACTTGGATGTACATACTGTTGTTATGAAACTTAGGGTCTCTCGCAGCCATACCGGTTGGCGTGGCGAGGATTCTAGATGACATGATTATAGGGTTGCATACCTTAGTTACGGAACCTGTCGTTTATCGCATCTATGCTTACTGGCGTGGCGAGGATTCTGTGTGTCATGATTTCTGACAGACGTGTATGATTATCAGGTTGTATCTTAAATTGGTTCTTAAAGTATCATCTCAAGACTTATCTATTTCTGTTATTCCAGGACCTTGTTCCATCACTTCTTTTCTTTACTAGCAGTAAAGATACCTTCCGTTCTTGATCCAGTTCCTTTTGAGCTTATTTCCTTGAGGATTCCTTGTTAGTATGATAATTAGTGACTTGCAATTTTGGTTGTGTCTTGTATTAGTTTGACTGAGTGTGACTTGTGAGTTTGTAAGTGTTTCTTAGTTGGACATGTGAGCAGTAGGCTTTAATCTAGAGTTAGCCCTTGGCATAGTACCTTGTAACAATGATTCTAGGATAAGTGTCATTAGAGACTGAGAGTAGAAGGAGAGTATTGAGTATCAGTGATAGTTCTCAGAGTTAGTGACAAAGCCAATATACCCGTCCTGGATAATCATGATTATGTAATTGAGTGACCTATGTAAACAATTAAGTATCAAGGAATTGCGTTAAAGGATTTATGGAGCATGATGTTCAATTTGATGATTGATATCGGAAGTATTAAAGGTAAGGAAATATATACGTATAAAGAGTTAATGAGGTGTCATGAGTAGAGAAATATCGAAAATTGTAATGAAGATGGTGAAGCGTATCACAGATCAGTTTAACAGACTGAAAAAGTTAAAGGGGAATACCTATACATCAATCGAGATGAGGAACCATACACATACCCATGAGGGTAAAGAAACATGAGTGTAATAGAGGATTCAGGTGATCATGAGTTCTAATGAGCTTGATGAGATAATCCATTAATGAAGCTAGTGATATAATACCAAGAGTGCTAATGATTCTATATCAAGGATTAGTCGAGGATGACGTTAATAACAGTAAGCACTCTGTGTGATGATAATTAGATGATATACCAGTTGACATAAATTGAAATCATGAAAGAAAATACAGGGATGATAACTTTGATCATTGGAGGTAATAGCACAAGTGATTCAGGCAGTACAATTTTTATTACACAATTATAGACACTAGATGCATTGAGTGCACCTCGAGTATCAGAGACCGTGAGCACTGATATGTACATTTGTGGAATTATAAATTAAAAGGTGGAAATAAAATCTTATTTTTAGAATAATTGAGGAGTTGAGATTATGTCATTAAATTTTTTGAGGATTTCAAATATTGATTCAATAAAAATGGTCAAGGCTACAAAGATTTAGAAGTGATTAAAATTTTTATTCGATGTTGAGTATCTGACTTTGAGGAGGCATATGCATTTATTTTTAAGTTGATCGAGAAGTTAAACCTTGATGATTATTCTTGAGAATTAAATTTATGGTAGATAAGAAATATGAATATTAATATATGAGTAGATGATATACACGTGTAAGGATCTGGTGACTTGAGCATGGTTGAGATGACACCGCAGACTGACTTGGGTGTCCATCTAAAATTGTATTGGAAAGAGCAGTACTTAGTATGGTGTTACACTTGGGGTGCACTGGAGTGATGAGAACAAATAGTATGGACCATTGTAGTAGGAACGAGAACTAGCAGTGAGTGTACTGAAGTAGAATAGGGGTACCTAAAGAGATAGAGGTATCAACTTGGATGCATTATTGAATCATGGTAATATTAGAGATTATTGGCATCAGATTTTAGTATTAATAAACAGGTGTGTGCAATACGGATATATTCATGGATTTTGTGGATTTATGATTAGTTGATATGGGTGCCAGTGTACATGAATAGGAAATTGTTAGTGAATGTGCTAGAGTTAAGTGTTTGTTAGAGATAGTAGATACCGCAAGAAATATGTTAGCAGGTTCTTTCTTTTTCTCATGTTGTTTTGTCTTCTATTTGATTGATTCCCTAGTACCGTGGGTTGTATTCGTGATTTTTCTTGTTAGGATATAGTTAGTAGTACACCCTGACAGAGAATGCAATACCATGATAAGACAGACCATAACCATGCATGTTTCCTCTAAGTTGGTTGTTGTATGACTGTGGGTAAAATTTTTCTTAGACCATGATCGTTGGGGTTTTGACCATAGCAAGGATCTATGACAAGGTTATGACTTGACAAAATGGGACAAGATGATTAGAAATTCAAGGATAAGCATTCATGAGTTGATATAACAGAATTGCTGGATCATTGGTTTTACAAGGATCGAGATATGATTGAAATTGGAGGATAAACACTAATTTAAATAAAGGATTAAAAATTTAACATGGCAGAATTGATGATTGTTAATTTCAGGAAGGTTGATTGTGATATAAATTATCATTAAAATTTGCGGAAAATTTGGAAAATTATCAGTATATATATTCGATTGCAATATAGTAATTTAAACTTTATTATTGCGGACGTTGCATTTGAAGGATCCATAAGTGTCGTATTATTAAGTATTTTGAGGAAAAAGAAAACTAAAGAATCAGATCATTGATGGATTATTGTTTGGATGCAGATTTTTTGGGATGAGAATCAATACAGTGATTGAAATTAAATTTGAGGAACATATATCAAATTCCGAGTATAAATTTTATTTAAATTCGTGGGAATTGTGAGGAGACGGAATCTGATTTTTATTTTGAGAATATTTCAGAAATTTTTGAAAATTGTGAAACGACAAGGCGGATTATTTCAGGATTTTGTGGGTTGTTGAATTTCACTATTTATGGAAAATAATAATATAATGAATAAACACTACTATGAGGACTTTAAATTTCGAGGACGAAATTCTTTTAAGGTGGGTAGACTTGTCACTACCACATTCTGAAAACAGGGGTATTTTCGACTTTTTACAATATTTAATATTATTGTAGTTACAATTTAGTAATTGCGTGATAGGTATATTAATTTAAATAATTATGTGTGATGTGTAATTAAATATATAATTATATACAGTGTTCATTTGTTTTGAGCTAGCAGCTTGGCCTAGAAGCCCAGTAGAGGAACACATGTCCGAATTATGGGATTTTGAGGTTAATTGTTTTATTTTAGAATTAAGTTATTGGAGGTTGTATTTAATTACCGTATTTTATTTAAATTATTGCGCATTGCCTTTGCTTCGATATTTGGAGCAGTACCCTGACTTTTGTCTTCCAACAAATTTCACAATCTTGCCCTAGACATGCCCGCCTTCCATTCTGCTATTTTTGCAACTCATAATTATGCTCTCTGTACATTATTTCTGGCCGCACAAAAATCGTCGCGGACGTTATTTAATAAATCCCTATTTTGCATCGTTGTGCGTTCCAATCGAAAATTGGAGGCAATCTTGACCTATTTTTCGTGCGGCCCAAATTAGGGTAATATCCTGTTCTGAGTCTTCTTCATTATTGGTATTGATGACCTGACCTGATTTTGGCCCATGTACCCCTAATTAATTTTAGAACACAACTTGCATTTAATTCTAATTAAATTGAGGATACTATTTTAACCGATTATGAAATTCCAATTTAATTCCAGTACCCTGTAAATTGAGCCCACACCGAACTTACAGCGCCCCCTGACCCTACAAAACACCGGACACCGAATCGCCCGCAAATTTTTCATCATTTCATGCGTCTGTGCAAATACCCAAATTTAAGGGGGCTAATTTGCAAATTTGCATAATTGGTGTCAACACCCCATTGGTTCAAACAAATGGAGAGCCCAATTATTTGACTAAGTCAACAACCCTCTCCAAGAATAATAAATTTTTCCTCATGACAAGTCATGGCCATCCATTCTAGATGGATGCAATCTCCACCCTTCATCCACATCTCACCCTCTTCCTATTTAAAGTAACATCAACACCCTTCCCTAGAAAAACCCTAATCCCAAAAACAAGCCTCCAACGTAGCCTCCTTTCCCATCCAAAAAAAAAAAAAATTCCCTTCTTCTTCTTCTTTTTCTCCTTCTTCTTCTTCTTGAAAAGCAGCAGCAATAAGGAGTCAAGCCGCAGCAGCAATAAGGAGTCAAGCGAAGCACAAAGAGTGGCTGCTCTTCTTCTTGAAAAGTAGCAGCAATAAGGAGTCAAGCCGCAGCAGCAATAAGGAGTCAAGCGAAGCACAACGAGTGGCTGCTCTTCTTCTTGAAAAGCAGCAGCAATAAGGAGTCAAGCGAAGCACAAAGAGTGGCTGCTCTTCTTCTTGAAAAGCAGCAGCAATAAGGAGTCAAGCCGCCGTCAGCTCGTTGAACTCCATTCCGGCCACCCCTTTCACACCTTCTTCCTTCCAAAAAAAAACAGTCCTGCTGTTCGATTGGTGGTTGTTCGGAGCCGAGACCGGCGTCGATGGCAAGAGGTTGGCCGTTGGTGGGCTGAATACAAGAGGGCAACATGCAATGAGAGTTTTTAACTCTGCACCTATTATAAAGCGATTTGATGCTTACACTCTTGAGACTGCAGATGGAATCACTGTGAGGATTCAGGGTTTCATAAACAAATCCCGCACACATCATAATGGGGTTCCTGTGGAGGTTGCCGTTCGTTTTTTTTTGACCGGATTTCCTATATAATTGGGAAGTTCATGCTGATGAATTTTTTGGGACAAACCCTCTTCTACGTTCAATTCAAAAAGAGCTCACAATGCTGACGAGCAGCTTAAGGTTTCATCTGATGGTTCGTGTAGCATATATCCAGTTCACCTAGATGAGTTCCCAATGAGTAAGCTCCTTGATGTTTTAAACTCTACTCCGGGGACATCTATAGATGATTTGTTGAAGAAAAGCTTCACTCCAATGTCAAAAGGAAATTTAGATGAACAACAAACTACAAATTCAGCTGAATTTAGAACCAGAAGGCTATCAAATGATTTATTACCAGAAAAGAATTTTATGTCACCTCCACCGCGCCGACGCCGGGAAACCCCTCTCCCAACGTGAGCCCCTCCTTTCTCTTCCCTCTTTCTTCTGTTCTGTCAGTTAAAGTTACGGTTTAGTTAATTAGTTAATATATGATTAATTAGTTAATTAACCAGTTAATTAATTAATCAATTAGTTAAATTATATTAGTTTAGTTTAGTTAATTATTTATTAATCAGTAAATAAATTCTTAATCAGTTATTTAATTTATTAATTAATTAGTTTAGAAATTTCATGTAATTAGTTTATTTTTATGTATTAAATATAAGGGTTTGATTATGTAAAATATAATAATTTGTTGGGGTTTATATTATTATTAAAGAAATAGTTTCAATAATCAAAATTTGTTCGAAATTGGTTAGTTGGATTGGTAACTGAAATTACTAGAGATATAAATACATTGGCTTTTACATAAATTCTAGATTTTTATAAATAAACTTTTAAGTGTAATTTTGTTCGAAAGGAAAGTTTTTACAATTATTGTTCAAATAATTTCGAAATGATTTTCATTAAATTAAGGTGTTTTCTCTATGTATTGAGGACTCGGTATCCTTATCTCGATTTTCGTGCCGAGCTCCGATCTTGGACTTCTTTATATAGTTTCTAGCTATTTGGACTGCTCCGGACCCATTGGAACTAACTGCTATTTCATTTGGGATCACCTTGAGAAGTGTGGCATTATGTACATTCTTTGATTTGCTAATATACATATATAAAAATATTTGATTGATATATATATATACAAATATGTATTTTGGTATAAAAATATATATTTATAAACATCTATTAGTGTATATACACAAATATGTATTTTGTACAAATACTAAGAGACACTTATATATATATATTATATACGTTTGTATTGGTATATACTCTGAGTGTAAATGTGTATTTATATACGTATCCCTACTAGATGACCCTAGTTGACTAGAGCCATGCCTGGCAGAGCCCCTGAGTTCATGTATTTGTGATGTGTTAGTGTAGCACCTGATGCAAATTTTGTATTGATATATTTTAGGACTGTTGGATCCTCCAGACGATACTTTGGGACAGGACATTGGTTTTACCAGCTAAGGACCCAAGGCGAGTACATTCTCTGATTAGTTTCTAATTTATGATATCTCCTATGTTCACTGTATCTAGTGTAAATATCCATGTTCTTGACACGTTGGTTACACGGATTGGTATACACGGATCTCGTCATGAGATGTTATTCCTTATTCATGGTGTAGCTTGTACAAGACTTGTTCCTTGTTATCTTGTGCATGTACAGACACTGATTTCCGGGAAGATTTGCTACCTTCCTAGGGAATCCCGTGCCATAGCGTACCATGATTGGATCTACTATACCAGTCGGGGGTGGGGAGTATTTTAGTTAGATATGTGATCATACCCAACTTTTCATGCATCATAGCTCACCCCACATCTCACGTCGGGTGCGGCCTGACCATCTCCGTGCCTCATAGCTGTTACGTGTGATTAGCCTGACCTCTACATGCATCATAGCTAACCAACGGTTAGCCTGACCTTCGTGAATCATAGCTAATCACATGTAACCAGCCTGATCAAGTTCCCAAGCCGATCACATGTTAAAACTAGTACTCACACACTTAGTCATAGGATTCTTGCTCATTGACATATTGTTCTTTTCCTGTATTTACTTACAGTATTTCCAGTATTTCTCTCATTGTACATTTCTCGTACCTATACATGCATCTGGTATATTTCCATCTAGAACTGCTACATAGTTTATGTCATTTATATAGAACTGCTATTTAGAGATGTACTTTGCTCCTTCCTGACTGGAAATATTTTTCCAGACTGTGACCTTAGTAGACTGGTTTCCGACACACTTGGGGGATTGGATGTTACTGATTGCAGGTATGATTATTGTGTCATTAGACTTTTGTTGTATTCTTTTATTTCTTCATTTCCTATCGTGCTGTAGTTGTGATTGAGTATTTCTAGATTTATTTTATGATATCCACGTCTCCTTATGGAGTTGGATACTAGCGTGAGATTGTTTAGATAGTACTTGACCTAGACAGCGTTCTACCGCCGATGCTGCGGCGTAGGCTGGACGTACCCACGCTTTCGTGCCCCTAAACCGGGTGCGGGTCGTGACACTTCCCTCCCCCATTAATACTTTTGGATCCAACCACAACACGCTACGTACATGATAATAGCTTGTGCACACGAAGGCGAGAGCACAAGAAGCACATGATAGCACATGAGAATCAATACCCGAAGCACATGATGAAATACACGTGATAGAGTACCCGCTGAACACGGTAAGGGGGATAGCATCTCATGACGGGATCCACTAGTACCAGCTCATGTAACAATGTGTCAGAATCAAGTATCACAGTTCTAGAACAGGTGATATAAACGTTATCATGAAATAGAAACTATCAGAGGTAGGTACTCGCCTGATATCCTGAGCAACTGATGAGGATCGAGATTCGAACCAGTGTCGCAAGAACCTATTGCGAAAAGCAGAATTAAACAGGGTTCTAAGGAGTAAAACTGATATAAAATAATTAAAAATAGGCTTCTAGGGATATTCTAGGTCGAACGGGCCAAACCGGTGAAATTTGGGTCAAAAAGTCAACCCGGGGTCTAAAAAGTCAACTCTAGGTCAAAACTAGGTCAAACGTTTACTTTTACGGTCAACGGGGACAATTATGGTCAAAGCTAGGTCAAACTAGGGTGCCCCTGAAATTCTAGGTCAAACCGAGCTCATTAAGCTAGAAAACTCACAAACTCGCCTCCTCGAGATACCGTGATACCCTCGGTATCCGATACTTCGCCCTAGGCCATGCACCCCTCCTAAACCCGCTAAAACCTATGCTAGCATGCGTAAATATATACACATAAGCATATAAAAATTACTCCAATACTATTCCTAGGCTATTGCTCAAATACCCCGCTCGAAACTCAATACCTTGGATATCTCAAGGTATTGAGATACCGCTATCATACCCCTCTAACTAGGTATTTAGGCTTATAAATATATACCTAGTTATTAATCTAGGCTAGAAAAAATATATATATATATAGCACATATATATATATATACACACCTAGATATCTATATGCATATACATATATATTCACAACACATATACACATACCCATACATACATTACCTTACCTATACATATACATATATCTATATCTAGATATCTAACTATCTATCTAGCTATAGGCATATATATCTTTGCATATAGATATAGATATAGATATCTAAATATATCTAACTATCCATCTACCTATCTATCTACCTATCTAGTTATCTATATATCTATCTATCTATCTAGCTATTTACCTATCTATCTATCTATCTTATTATCTATCTATCTAATAATCTAACTATCTATCTATTAATTCTAACTATCTATCTATTAATCTATCTAACAATCACTTATCCATTCACTAAAGCCTCGCCACGCTCCTCGCTGCGAACGCTAGCTGCTGGTGCTGCCTGCTTGTACTGCTGCTGCTTGCTTAAAATGCTGCTGCTACTGTTGAACAACTGTTGCTGCTGCAGCTGCCTTATACTGCTGCTGCTGCCCTTACTGAGACTGCTGCTGCTGCTGTGCAGCTGCTGTGCACCCTCTTCGCAATCACACACAGACACACATACACGTATATACATACACACACACATATATATATATATATATATATATATATATATATATATATATATAAATATACAACTAGATATATATATATATATACACACACTTATATATATAATCTAACACACACACACTAACATATATATTAACACACACACCTACACACTCACAAACACTTACACATATATATTTATACACACACAAACACTTATGCATAAATACACACATAGCTATATATATATATAAACACACCTATTTATATATATATGCACACACACACACACACACACACACACACACACACATATATATATATATATATATATATATATATATATATATATATATACATATCAACACACACACACACTCTTACATATACATATATATATACACACCCACACTAGTATATATATACAAGCATATATATATAAATACACACACATATATAGATATTCAAACACATATACATAAATATAGACACACACATAAATATATATATATATATATATAGACACAAATACACAAACACAACACTACACACAAACAACACGCCCCACTCACGCCCAACGACCCCGACACGCACAAACACCTATAAATATATAAAATATAACCCGAGAACTCTAGCACACACTCCCCGATGCTAACCCAACGCGCGTACAAGCCCGAAACTATGAAACCAAGTCGAAATGGCCGTTCGGTCATTTCGACGAACACGCGGTGTACGGTTCGGAAAACCTCCTGAAACGCACACCAAACCAACTCGGAATCGGCCCAAAATTTACCCACGGGTTCTAAACGATGTCTAGATCTAAGAAAAAATACTACCCCATCGATTCTAGGCCCGTGGCAGAAATACGCACATACTTAGAATCGGCGACGACGAAAACCCCAAATTCGCCCAAAATATCCGTTTCTCCGCGACACGACTTTCCGTGTCCGAACGGAGACACGCACTCACCCTCAAGACACCCGACAACGTTTACCTAGGTCCGTCTAACCTAGGGCATCACCCAAAATTGGGCCAAATTCGGATTCCATCCGAAATTTACACAAAACCTAGTGTCAAAGTCTCTAAACTCAACCAAACTAGTTCCAACTTTCTCCCACGGGTAGCCTTAGGGTCTAGGAAGGTTCTAAACCACTAATTACACTAAATAAGAGTAATTATCAAGATAAAAGTTAGGGTTTACCTCTTGGGAGTTGGAATCCCAAGGCCAAAGTCTCCCAATCATTAGAAATCACCCCCCTCAAGCTCCAAGCCACCAAATCTAGCCTCCACACTAAGTCTAGGCTCCACACACATAGGTTAGGGAAAATACAAGGTTATGGTTCACAACCATGGAGAATAGAAGAAGAAAGAAGAGGAATATGGCACTTACTTGAAGTTGGAAGGAGGAAATGAGAAGAAAGATTGGAGAGAAGAAGAAGAATGAAGAAGAAGATAAAAATGGGGACTGTGGCTGCTGTTGCACAGGAATGGGGGCTGTGGGAAGGGCCGACCACACCTAAATAAGGGTTACACAAGTCTCCAAATGTCCAAAATGCCCCCCTCTCACTTGGTTTGGGTTTTGGGTTCCAAAAGCACTCAAACTACCTCCAAATCTCTCCAACTAACCCACTAAAAATATAATAAATATTCTAAAACCCAAAAATAGGTCTCACAAGGGTGTAGGTTGGGTCGGACATGGGTCCACTAGGGTCTGACATGGGTCCAGGCTAGCAAAAACCCTAAAATAATCAAATAAAAATAATACAATCACTAATTAAATATAAATATAATTAATTATATATAATACACAATTTATCAAATAAAAAAAAAACCCTATTTTCTAGAATTGGGTAGTGACAAGCCTACCCTCCTTAAAATAATTTCGTCCTCGAAATTAAAAGACGAAACTAGGACAGGAATGCAAAGAAAAGAACTATACCTCAGGGCTCGAAAAGATAGGGGTATCGCTCGCGCATTTCATCCTCCCTCTCCCAGTTCGACTCACCTGGAGAGTGATGCCTCCACGCGACCCGAACCAAGGGAATAGTCTGGTTCCTCAACACCTTCTCCCGTCGATCCAGAATCTCCACCGGCTGCTCTGGATAGCAAAGAGTAGGGCCCACCACGATCTCCGAGTGATCCAATACGTGACTTGGATCTGCCACGTACCGTCTCAACTGCAACACGTGGAACACATCATGAACTCCCTCCAGCGTAGGCGGCAACTCAAGCCTATACGCCATGCTGCCGACCCTCTCAAGGATGCGGAAGGGTCGTGGGCTAAGCTTCCCGCCTCCACCGAAGTAAATAGTGCCCCGCGTCAGAGAAATCCTCAGGAACACCAGATCTCCAACATAGCACAAACAAGGTCTCTGCACTTAGTCTAAAACAAGCAATCACAAGCAAACACAAGAACAAAATATAGATTCTAAGCTATACCTCGAACTCCAAAGGTCTCCGGTGGCTATCGGCCCAATGTCGCTGCCTGTCCTGCGCCACCCGAAGTCTATCTCTTATGAGCTTGACCTTCTCCGCTGCATCAACCACCATCTCCGGGCTAAGCAAAGCTCTTTCGCCTACATCATCCCATGATAACGGAGTACAACACCTCCGTCCATACAATGCCTCAAATGGTGACATCTCGATACTGGCTTGGTAGCTGTTGTTGTAAGCAAACTCTACCAAGTATAAGTGATCCTTGTAGAAGCATGAAAAATAAGCTGGATAGATCTACGCAGCATATTGATGCAAAGCAGCGTAAACAGAGGACTTCAGAGCCTTCGACGTGCAAACAGAGCTTCTCCACCAAGCACAGCATAAAATATAGGCTCGAAGACCATCCGCGTAGGGCAGTATGTCCAGGCTGCTTCAGCGTAAAAAAGAGGGTACTTTATCGCCTTATGGCGTAAAACTCATCCGCTTTCAATGCAGCATTGAAGTGTACGAGGGACGCTTCGTATTCTCTGCAATGAACCTGTCAGAACCTACAATGAACCTGACATCTCGACTTCTGACAAAGGGATACTGCTCGACTATCCAGGCGACAGCTATAATGATGGTACGACACTGCAACCCAGGCTGTCATTTACTGCCATTTCCCTTGCGTAAACCGCTTTTACGTACACAGAGGAATACGCTGCCTAGTTTTACACAGGCAGATGAGAGCTCCTTATGCTCCGCGAAAGATAAACCGCCTGCCACGTCAAAAGCTGCACTCCGTACGGGACTCGAGGCGCGTCTCTACATTTAATGCACAAGGTGGTGACAGGCACTCAAGGCACATCTCTGCAATTAATGCGCCGAATACTGACAGATGCCTGAGGCACGTCTCTGTGTTTGATGCACAGAAGGGTGGCAGACCTTCAAAACACGCCTCTGAATTTAATGCACAGGATGATGGCGGATCTCCATATTTAATGCAGGAGATTTGATTAAATGTCACCGAACCGTCGTTTAGTGACATCCCCTTTGCGAGAGCTGCTCCTACGCATACAAGGGAATACGCTACCTAGTTTTACACAGGCAAACATGAGCTCCTTACGCTCCGTAGAAGACGAACATACTGCCACGACAGCGGTTACTCTTCGCACAGGATTCAAGGTGCGTATCTGCATTTAATGCACGGAATGATGGCAAATTTTAAAGACAAGCATCTGCATTTAATGCACAGGATGGGGGCAGATCTCTGCATTTAATGAAAGAGATCTGATTATCTCCAAGAGCCATAATTCCGGCTAAGACGTCCACATCATCATTCTGGCACGTTATGCAGCGGCTTCTACCCCCATTCAGCTTCGGTGCCTGCTCGGCTTCTACGCCTATTCAGCTCGGTGCCTGTTCGGCTTCTACGCCCATTCGACCTTCTGTTCCTACTCGGCTTCTATGCCCACTCGGCCTCTATGACCACTCGGCTTCTACGCCTACTCGACCTCTATGACCACTCGGCTTCTATGCCTACTCGGCTTCTACGCCTATTCGGCTTCTATGCCGGTTTGATAACTATTTGGCTTCTATGCCATGGTGACAGACATTGGCTTCTATGCCAACCTCTTCTACACGATGGATACCTACCTATGTGGCTTCTACGCCGTGATCTTCGTAGCGATTATACGCGTTTTGTTCCTTAGTTGGACCCGCGTCACACGCTCATTCAAAAGATCATCTATACGCAGGCATTGGTTATTTTAACCATTGTGTAAAAGGGTGCTGTACTTTCCACTACTCAATTTTTACACCGATTGAGTGGTCACTGTCACTAAAACTCTATAAATAGAGACCTCTATCAACGAGGAACAAGGTCAAAGAAATTAGGTCTGAAAACTGATCAAGAAATCCAGTATCAGACCCAACGGTCCCAAAGATCGAAGGTCAGAGGTCGAGAGAGAGAGAGAGAGAGAGGAGAATCCGGAGCTCAGGCAAAGAGAAGGGATCGACGACTTTGGCATCGGGCATCCACCCTCTTTAGCAACCCTCGAAGCTGCTACCTGTCTTCCACGGCACTTCTTCAACATCGTGTGGTCCAAGGGTTAAAGTGATCGACTGCAGATCAGACACCTATAGCAATATTCACCCAGATTAAATAAATTGTACTTAGACATCCTCGTGTAGGATCAAATTTGTACAATCTTGTTTGTAAACATAAAAGAAGGGCGGGTCTTCGTACAAGACCTCATTTTTTGTATTCATCAAATCTTTTCTCGTTTATTATCCAAAACAAGATGGCGACTCTGCTGGGGACATCTTTCTCTTCTGATGAGGAAGCTATTGCTCAACACGATGCGGTATCTGTGGGATCCGTGAAGAAGATACTGGTCGTCCAGTTCGACCAATCTGCCTACGAAGGTATGCTCCGAACAAGGGGCAACTCTCACTCTCTCTCTGTCCAAAACAACAGGAAGCTGCGTAAGGTCTGGATGCCCAAGACATCCTCTACCATTCCTGTAGACTCTCCGATCTCTCCGATCTCTCCGACCAATGAGGTTGTAGCATTGTTCCCTCCGTGCCTTGTGCATGAAATTCAGTCGCCTGTCTCTGGCAGGGCCGACAAAACTTCTGGCAATGCCTCAGCGCTAACCCAGAAGTATACTCCGCGCTCTGCGCATGAAGTTCAGTCTCCCGTCCCTGGCAGAACAGACAAAACTTCTGGCAATGCCTCAGCGCTAACCCAGAAGTATACTCCGCGCTCTGCGCGTAAAATTCAGTCTCCCGTCCCTAGCGGAATAGACAGAACTTCTGATAAAGCCTCAGCGCCAAATCAGAAGTACAAGACACGCTCCGCGCGTAAAACAACATCTGACCTCTACGGAGAACCAGATGATCCCTGTGATCTCCGCAAGGGAAAGCAAGCGGCGGACTACTCAACTTCTCGACCTTTACCCCAGCAAGGGAACAATCTACATGCCCTCCGAATTATGCGAGACGCTGATGGCCGCCTGAGGACATCCTCAGCTTTACGCCAACCAGAGCGAAGCTCCAAATTACGCCAAACGAAGTCCTTAAGCGTAAAGAAGGCTCCTATTACGGAAAGACACCCTCCTCGGAGATTATCCGCCACCCAGATGGCCAACCTGTTATATACGGGTGGCACAGGGAAGACTATGGTTCCCATCATCCGCATGCCCACCGATGGGAACAGAAGGAATAAGCCATCATCTTCTTCTTCTGTAAAGACTCCTGACTTATGTGAATTTCTGATCCGGGAACACGAAGACAAGGGTCATGAACAGGCTTCAGTTCCCCTAACCGTCAAACGCGGGAAGATCTTGTGGGAAGATGCATCAACATCTAATGTCGTCTCAACTTAACGTCCGTACTTAACTCTAAGTACGCCAGTGGTGTTAGGTCCACAAAAAGTTTGTCATGTTTATATTACCTCTGAACAAACTCTCCGAGTTTCTGGCTACCGATTATCATGTTCATATTACCTTTAATATTGGTTGTCATCTCAAACTTAACGCCCGTACTTAAGTACGCCAGTGGTGTTAGGTCCACAAAAACTGCCATGTCCATATTATCTCTGAGCAGATATGCGCTTCCATCCCCAATAGAATTGTATCCCAGAAGTTTGTCATGTTCATATTACCTCTGAACAAACTCTCCGAGTTTCTGGCTACCGATTATCATGTTCATATTACCTCTAATATCGGTTGTCGTCTCAAACTTAACGCCCGTACTTAAGTACGCCAGTGGTGTTAGGTCCAAAAAAAACTGTCATGTCCATATTACCTCTGAGCAGATATGCACTTCCATCCCCGATGGAATTGCATCCCAGAAGTTTGTCATGTTCATATTACCTCTGAACAAACTCTCCGAGTTTCTGGCTACCGATTATCATGTTCATATTACCTCTAATATCGGTTGTCGTCTTAACTTAACGCCCGTACTTAACTCTAAGTACGCCAGTGGTGTTAGGTCTACAAAAACTGCCATGTCCATATTACCTCTGAGCAGATATGCGCTTCCATCCCCGATGGAATTGCATCCCAGAAGTTTGTCATGTTCATATTACCTCTGAACAAACTCTCCGAGTTTCTGGTTACCGATTATCATGTTCATATTACCTCTAATATCGGTTGTCGTCTCAACTTAACGCCCGTACTTAACTCTAAGTACGCCAGTGGTGTTAGGTCCACAAAAACTGCCATGTCCATATTACCTCTGAGCAGATATGCGCTTCCATCCCCGATGGAATTGCATTCCAGAAGTTTGTCATGTTCATATTACCTCTGAACAAACTCTCCGAGTTTTTGGCTATTGATTATCACATCGATTGACATCTCAACTCAGCGCCCTCCGACTCATCTCATGCTCTCAAGCAAACATTATCAGCAAATATGGTAGCGACGGATTCCTTCGAATCAGACGAACAAGAATCCGAACCATTTGAGAATGATGCTTGGGCTCAGCAGATGGATACACAATGGGAGTTCCGCTTCGAGCAGAGAGAACCTCCCACTAAAGATGAAGTTATCCAGATCGACGTAGGGGATGAACTTTCACCAAAGCCGATATTTATCAGTAACAACCTTTCCGAAGAAGAAAGAGAATATATCGACGTCTTTGCGTAGAATTATGAGGATATGTCGGGTCTTGATCCAAAGGTGGCTACTCATAAACTCAACGTACTGTCCGATTCAAAGCCTGAAAAGCAGCACCAACGCCGGTTCCGCCCGGACATGATGGATGCCGTTGAAGCTAAAGTCAAAAAGTTGATAGCCTACGGCTTCATCCGTGAGGAACAACATCCCGACTGGGTCGCCAATGTTGTCCCGGTCATGAAAAAGAATGGGAAAGTACATATCTGCATCGATTACCGAGATCTAAATGCAGCCTGCCCCAAGGATGAGTTCCCTCTTCCCATCACAGACGTCATGATCGACAATACATGTGGTTTTGAATGTATGTCTTTCATGGACGGATTCTCAAGATACAATCAGATCAAGATGCATCCTGAAGACGAGAAGTATACCGCCTTCTGGACACCACTGGGGGTATATTGCTATACGGTCATGCCCTTCGGATTAAAAAATGTTGGGGCTACGTACCAACGGGCTATGAGTGACATATTCCATAAGCATTTTTACAAGACAGTGGAGTGTTACGTGGACGATATAGCTGTCAAAAGCCGCCTCAGGGATAGTCACATCCAGGACTTGAAGACAATATTTAAATTAATGTGCCAATATTAACTCAAAATAAACCCTACAAAGTCCTTTCTGGGGGTATCTAGCGGCAAATTTCTGGGATTTGTCATCACCGCCAAAGGCATTCAAGTGGACCCTGATAAAGTCAAGGCCATCTTAGAAATGCGACCGCCCCGCAATCTGAGGGAACTCAGGGGATTTCAAGGTCGTCTGGCTTATATCCGAAGATTCATATCCAACCTCTCCAGGAGATGCCAGCCCTTTTCTCGTCTCATGAAGAAAGGTGTATCCTTCGTGTGGGACGAAGCCTGTCAGCAAGCGTTCGGAGATATCAAGCGCTACCTCACTAGCCCGCTAGTTTTGGTACCTCCCGTCATAGGAAGACCATTCGTGCTATATGTTCGAGCAATGGATCATTCTCTGGGAGCTCTTCTCGCATAAAAGAACGATATGGGCCACGAGCAGGCTATTTACTACCTCAGCAGGATGATGGTCGGAGCCGAACACCGGAACAACCCTGTAGAGAAAGAATGTTTGGCTCTGATGTTCGCTATTCAGAAAATGCGACACTATGTCACGGGCCAAACCATTCATATCATCTCCAGGATCAATCCTCTTCGGGTACTGATGAGCAAGCCAAGTGTTCTTAATTCTCGACTCGCGACTTGGGAGATGTTATTAACGCCATATGACATGGTGTACGTCCCTCAGAAGTCCGTCAAAGGCCAAGCATTGGCTAACTTTTTAGCTGCTCATCCGATCCCGGAAGCCTCCAAACTGTACGAGGACATTCCCGACGAAGTTGTAGAGTGTAATTCCGTAACGAAAGGTGATGCATGGCAACTATTTTTTGATGGCGCTTCCAGGACTGGTCCCAGGGGAAATATGGTTTTGGGAGTAGGGATTGTCCTAGTCACTCCTGATAAACTCGTTATCTACCGAGCATATTCTCTTAGCGAGCCCTGTTCTACCAATGTGGCGGAATACAATGCTCTACTAATCGGGCTCCAAGTCGCTAAAGAGCTGGGGGTCGAATCTTTGGAAGCCTTCGGTGATTCTCTGCTGATCGTCAATCAAGTCAGAGGAATATATGAAGTCCGGAATCCCGACCTCATCCCCTATCACCGAGCAACGGTCGAGATAGCCATGACATTCAAGGGATTCTTCCTTGAGCATGTACCTCGGTCTCGGAATCTGAAAGCTGATGCCCTAGCCAGTCTAGCTGCAGATTTAGCTACCTCTATAAGAAGGCAAAATTCGGTAATCCTTCTTAACAGAGACTTATTCTGTGTGAAAAACAACTTTCACATCGAATACAGCTACACGGTGGACACAGATCCTCCCGAAAAAGACTGGAGAAGTCCCTCTATAGATTTTGTAGCATACGAAATCTTGCCAGAAGATCATAAAGAAGCAATATCTGTCAAAAGACGATCATTATGCTTCTACTTTGACGCATCGTTACAATGCCTATATCGCCGGTCTTATGACGGGCTATTATTATGATGTCTCTCTGGTGATGAAGCACAGCGGATTATCCGTGAAGCTCACGATAGCGTGTGCGGGGCGCATCAACCCAGTCCTAAGCTACGGGATCGTATCAGGAGAATGGGCTATTACTGGCCCACTATGATCGCAGACGCAATCCAGTATGCCAGACGATGCAGAGTCTGTCAGGTTCATGCAGACTTTATACATCAACCGTCCGAACATCTATATCCTACGGTTGTATCCTGGCCTTTCGAAGCATGGGGTATGGATATCATCGGTCCTATTCACCCGTCTTCTTCCAGAGGTCACCAGTTCATACTGGCCATCACGGATTACTTCTCCAAATGGGCAGAGGCGATCCCTCTTGCTGAGGTAAAGACATCTAATATGACCAGCTTCATCAAGCATCACGTCATTTACCGCTTTGGGGTTCCCCGAAGGATAATCCATGACATTGGGCCTCAGTTCATCAGCCATGCGTTCAACCGATTCTGCGATAAAAATTGGATACAAAATGTGGCCTCCACGGCATATTATCCAGCTACTAATGGGTTGGCAGAAGCCTTCAATAAAACCATTATTTGATAACTCTTGAAGAAGTTCGTCTTTTCGAACAAGAGAGATTGGGACAAGAAATTGGGAGAATGTCTCTGGGTATACCGCACCACGGTACGAGCACCAACAGGTTGCACACCATTCTCATTGGTCTACGGGAGTGAAACAGTTCTTCCCATCGAGATTCAAATTCCGTCACTCAGGATAGCCGCAGCCAACGAGTTAACTCAAGAAAAGAATGACCTGTTAAGGCTTCAAGAGCTAGAAGGATTAGACGAGAAATGCCTCCAAGCTCAGCAGCGCATCGCGCTCTACCAAGCACGCATTTCCAGAACTTTTAATCAAAAAGTAAAGGAAAGAGTGTTCAAAGCCGGTGAGCTAGTTTTGGCTGTAAGAAGGCCGATGATTCTTACTCATAGGAGTAAAGGCAAATTCCAGCCCAAATGGGAAGGCCCTTACGTGATCGGGACAATGTTCTCAAACGGCACTTACAGGTTAGCCCAGCCTAATGGAGACCTGCTAATGGCTCCTATCAATGGCAAATTCCTGAAAAGGTACTATGCTTAAACCTCCTCTGCTCAAGTGGAATAAGGTGATCTCATTCTGACAAAACTACTTCCAGAACAAAACTAGTTAGATCATATTCTGTCATGTCCATATGACCTCTGAATAGATATGCTCTGCTAAAGCTTACCGAAAGTATATCATGTCCATACTACCTCTGATATCACTTTTACCCAAACCTGTCATTTACATTCCGAAATAATGGCTCCACAAAGTCAGATAAAAAGCCTCTTTATTATTCCCAGAAAAGAGCAAGAGTACATTGAAAAGCAAAAGCAAAAGTACATCATGAAGGGGGAGCGGTCAGGTCGAAGACGAATGGAAAGTTTTTCCCCTCAGAAACTTGGGATATATATAGAGTTCGGATGGACTCCTCGGACCCCGGACCAAATCCCCTAATTAATATTCGGTTATGATTGGGTCCTACGTCAGCCTATTTATTCAGAGAAGGCGGACGGTCAGCGAATTCAAAAAGTTTTTCGTGCAAAGCAGGTTCGTGGTTTCTAAGCTAATGAGCTTTCTACGCTCGACAGCTACAGATCTATGGTTTTACGCTCGCAAGCTATAAGTTTATGGTTGTACGCCCGGATGCCTTTGTGCTTGGTAGCTTTTATGCTCGAGAGGCTACAAACCTACGACTTCACGCTCAGCAGATACCAAATTGATGATCTCACGCTCGGTGGGGCTTAGTTTACGCTCAGAGGCGACGAATCCACGACTTCACGCTCGGAATTTTTTTTTCCAGAATCAACAAATCTACAGTTCTACGCTAAGGAGCTTTCTACGCTCGGCAGCTACGAATCTACGGCTTTACGTTCGACAGCTACAAGTCGGGTTTTACGTCTGGATGCCTTTGTGCTCGGTAGTTTTTATGCTCGAGAGGCTACAAACCTACGACTTCACGCTCAGGAACTACAAGTCTATGATTTTACGCTCGATGGTGTTTAGTTTATGCTCAAAGGCTGCCAACCTATGATTTCGCGCTCCATGACTTCCCGCACATCTGAAAGATATGCAGGCCAGAGTACGCGTACATCTGAATGATCCTCAAGGCGGTCAATTACAGGAGTTCACACAGAAGATACTCCTTCTTGACCTCACGATATCCCAAGTACCCGAAGCATACAGAGTTAAACATTGAAAAAATTACTCTTCTTCATGGGTCGATTCAAAGTTCATCCAGACACCAGTCTGAATATTTTATCTACCAAGATGGCAAATCAGTTTGACAGCCATTTCTCACCCTGTTCCAAGAGATTTTCGAGAAATTATTCTTGAAGATGATGTCTGAAAGAAATTCTGTTTGTCATAAGTAACAGTTTAAAATTCTATGCGGTTCCTCACTCCTAAACAGCAGGACAGTTCGAACACTCGAATGCTAAAGCGGCTTTCTACGCATCCCTAAGTTATGCGTAAAAGATAGGACAGGACCCAACACTCTTTCTAAACAGAGTCGGCGTAAAGAATCAGACGTGTCAAAGCTACACATCTTCAGACTTCACAGCAAAGTATGGCAACATGATCATATGCACGGAAGAAAGACAATTTTATTAAAGATTAAAGTCATGATTACATATGAGGAAAATCTAATCTACATGGGTTTTTCTTCATTTCTCATGATTACATATGAGGGAAATCTCGTCAACAAAAGGATTTTTCTCGTCGTCGTCGGAAGGCCACCCCCCAGAATATGCTCTACCAGGTTCTTGCATGGGCGCCAATTCTTCATCTCTCCTCCAGCAGTTGGTCGGTTTCCACAACCGACTAAAATGATAAATGGAGGGAGAATACGAAACTGGGCCTGCCTAAATTATGCAGATCCCATGCTCCGTGCACCGTGACAGATTGAGTTAAGGTATTTCACCCAACTCAATATCCGAGGTCAGAGCTAGTTGCTGCTCTCATCCCCGGAGGTAACGGGAGAAGGTACCGCTTGCAAACGACATGGCGAAATGCGACCTTTCTTCTCTCTCGAAGAACCACCATACAAAGATGCGGATTATCCCGAGCAAAGAAGGCTATGATATCCTTCCATGATCCATCGTTGCAGAGGACATTTGCTCGAAGACGCCGTCTTTTTTGGCTCCTTACATGCTGGAAGAGCATGATCTCCTTCTTTCTCAAGTCGACCCGACGAACTCCGGCCATCATCTCTGTATGATGAAGGAAGTGTGGGAAGAACAGGAGAACTCCTCAGCCTTTTTATAGGCGAGAGAGAGCACCGATCCCCGATAAATCTGCCATAAAGTCAGCCTCGACCGTTTTAAAACTCCATTCAGAAATGTTTTGAGTTACGAGGAGCGGGTCATGCTTCATTCAAAGCGTTTCAAATTACGAGAAATTTAAAAGCTTTGAAGGGGGTCTTGTAGAAGCATAAAAAATACGCTGGATAGATCTACGCAGTATATTGATGCAAAGCAGCATAAACAGAGGACTTCAGAGCCTTCGACGTGCAAACAAAGCTTCTCCGCCAAGCACAGCGTGAAATATAGGCTCGAGGACCATCCACATAGGGCAGTATGTCCAGGATGCTTCAGCGTAAAAAACAGGGTGCTTCATCGCCTTTATGGTGTAAAACTCATCCGCTTTCAATGCAGCATTGAAGTGTACGAGGGAAGCTTCGTATTCTCTGCAATGAACCTGTCAGAACCTGCAATGAACCTGACGTCTCGACTTCTGACAAAGGGATACTGCTCGACTACCCAGGCGACGGCTATAATGATGGCGCGGCACTGCAACCCAGGCTATCATTTACTGCCATTTCCCTTGCGTAAACTGCTTTTACATACACAGAGGAATACGCTGCCTAGTTTTACACAGGCACATAAGAGCTCCTTATGCCCCGCGGAAGACAAACCGCCTGCCACGTCAAAAGCTGCACTCCGTACGGGACTCGAGGCACGTCTCTACATTTAATGGACAGGGTGGTGACAGGCCCTCAAGGCATGTCTCTGTAATTAATGCACCGAATACTGACAGATGCCTGAGGCACGTCTCTGTGTTTGATGCACAGAAGGGTGGAAGACCTTCAAAACACGCCTCTGCATTTAATGCGCAGGATGATGGTGGATCTCCATATTTAATGCAGGAGATTTGATTAAATGTCACCGAACCGTCGTTTAGTGATATCCCCTTTGCGAGAGCTGCTCCTACGCATACAAGGGAATACGCTGCCTAGTTTTACACAGGCAAACATGAGCTCCTTACGCTCCGCAGAAGACGAACAGACTGCCACGACAGCGGTTACTCTTCGCACAGGATTCAAGGTGCGTATCTGCATTTAATGCGTGGAATGATAGCAAATCTTTAAGACAAGCATCTGTATTTAATGCACAGGATGGGGGCAGACCTCTGCATTTAATGCAAGTGATATGATTATCTCCAAGAGCCATAATTTCGGCTAAGATGTCCATATCATCATTCTGGCACGTTACGCAGCGGGTTCTACGCCCATTCAGCTTCGGTGCCTGCTCGGCTTCTATGCCTATTCAGCTTTGGTGCCTGCTCGGCTTCTACGCCCATTCGGCCTTCTGTGCCTACTCGGCTTCTACGCCCACTCGGCCTCTATGACCACTCGGCTTCTACGCCTACTCGGCCTCTATGACCACTCGGCTTCTACGCCTACTCGGCTTCTACGCCTATTCGGCTTCTATGCCGGTTTGATAACTATTTGGCTTCTATGCCATGGTGACAGACATTGGCTTCTATGCCAACCTCTTCTACACGATGGATACCTACCTACGTGGCTTCTACGCCATGATCTTCGTAGCGATTATACGCGTTTTGTCCCTTAGTTGGACCGTCGTCACACGCTCATTCAAAAGATTATCTATACGCAGGCATTGGTTATTTTAACCGTTGTGTAAAAGGGTGCTGTACTTTCCACTACTCGGTTTTTACACCGATTGAGTGGTCACTGTCACTAAAACTCTATAAATAGAGACCTCTATCAACGAGGAACAAGGTCGAAGAAATTAGGTCTGAAAACCGATCAAGAAATCCAGTATCAGGCCCAACGGTCGCAAAGATCGAAGGTCAGACGGTCGAAAGAGAGAGAGAGGAGAATCCGGAGCTCAGGCAAAGAGAAGGGATCGACGACTTTGGCATCGGGCATCCACCCTCTTTAGCAACCCTCGAAGCTGCTACCTGTCTTCCACGGCACTTCTTCAACATCGTGTGGTCCAAGGGCTAAAGTGATCGACTGCAGATCAGACACCTATAGCAATATTCACCCAGATTAAATAAATTGTACTTAGACATCCTCGTGTAGGATCAAATTTGTACAATCTTGTTTGTAAACATAAAAAAGGGCGGGTCTTCGTTCAAGACCTCGTTTTTCGCATTCATCAAATCTTTTCTCGTTTATTATCCAAAACAATCCTCCCAAGAGCCTCTGAAATCCAAAACACAAGTGTGAAGCATGTCCTCAAGTGTCTGAATGGTCCTCTCTAACTGACCATCTGTCTGTGGGTGATACGCACTACTAAACTTGAGTTGGGTGCCCAAGCTAGCCTGCAGACTCCTCCAGAAATACGAAATAAAGTGACTGTCCCAATATGATATTATGCTCACAGGATCTCCATGCAGTCTGACTATCTGGCGCACATACATCTCTGCTAGTCTCTCTGTAGACGTACCCACTTTGAATGGTAGAAAGTGGGCCAATTTGGTTAACCTGTCCACGATGACCCAAATCGCATCCTTTCCGCCTGGAGAACGGGGAAGTCCAGAAACAAAATCCATGGTCACATGCTCCCATTTCTACTCCAGAATGGGTAACAGCTGGAGCAAACCTCCTGGCCTCTGCCTCTCCGCCTTCACCTGCTGGCACACTAAGCATCGGGATACGAAGCGTGCTACCTCCCGCTTCATCCTGTACCAGCATACATGCTCTCTCAGATCTCTATACATCTTATTGGCACCTGGATGCATAGAGTACTACAATTGATGCGCCTCCTGAAGAACCTCCTCGCACAACGACCCACTCGGCACACACAACCTGGTACCGTGCCGCAAAGAACCATCATCAGCAATGGTGAAGTCATCTGATAAACCAATCTGAACTTGTGCCTTGATGCTCCTTAAGGACTCATCCTCAAACTGTGTAGCCCTGATCCGGTCTACCAACTCTGACTGAATCTGCAGTCCCCACATCTGCATCTCAACTTCAGGCACTATCACCTCAATGCCCAAGCTCTCTAGATCTGCCAGAAGATAACGATCTGTAGTCAGGCACATAGCTACCGGATACCTGCTCAATGAATCCGCAACTACGTTCGCCTTCCCTGGATGGTACTGCAATAATATGTCAAAGTCTTTCATCAACTCCAACCATCTCCTCTGCCTCATGTTCAGCTCTTTTTGGGTAAACACATACTTCAAGCTCTTGTGGTCTGTGAAGATCTCCACACGTTCTCCGTATAAATAGTGTTTCTACAACTTCAGAGCAAAGATGACCGCTGCCAACTCCAAATCATGGGTAGGGTAGTTCTTCTCATAAGGACGTAATTGCCTGGAAGCATATGCAATCACCCTCCCATTCTGCTGTAACACACAGCCCAGTCCCTTCCCCGATGCATCACTATAGATAGTGAATCCTCCAGAACCTGATGGCAACGTCAATACTGGAGCTGTCGTCAACCTCCTCTTCAGCTCATCAAAGGCGATCTGGCACTCCTCTGACCAAACAAACTCCACGTCCTTCCGATTCAGCCTAGACAACGGCTCTGCAATCCGGGAAAAATCCTGAACAAATCTCCTGTAGTAACCTGCCAGTCCCAGGAAACTCCTGACCTTGGCTATTGAACTCGGAGCACTCCATGCCTCAACTGCCATGATCTTTCTCGGATCCACCGAGATCCCCTCTCCAGTCACCACATGACCAAGGAATTCAACCTTGTCAAGGAAGAACTCGCACTTCAAAAGCTTTCCATAAAGCTTCTCCTTCCTGAGAGTCTCCAGCACTATCCTCAGATGCTCCTCGTACTCCTCTGGGGTCTTCAAATACACCAAGATATTATCTATAAACAACACCACAAACCTGTCCAGATGCTGATGGAACACCTTGTTCAGCAGATTCATGAATGCTGTCGGGGCATTAGTCAACCCAAACGGCATTACCATGGACTCATACTGTCCATATCTGGTCCAAAAAGCTGTCTTCGGAATATCCTCCTTCCTGACCTTCACCTGGTGGTAGCCTGTCCTCAGATCAATCCTGGAAAACACCCTCGCTCCGTTCAATTGGTCAAAAAGATCATCAATACGCGATAGCGGATACTTGTTCTTGATTGTGAGGTTGTTCAGAGCCCTGTAGTCGATACACATCCGTATCGACCCATCCTTCTTCGGCACAAAAAGTACCGGAGCACTCCACGAGGAAGAACTAGATCTGATAAATCCCTTGTCCTGAAGCTCATCCACTTGCTTCTTTAACTCTATCAGCTCACTGTTGCTGACTCTATAGACGTGCTGGGATATCGGCTCCGCGCCTGGCACCAAGTCTATAGATAACTCCACATCTCTGTCCGGAGGTAACCCTGGCAACTCCTCCGGAAAGACATCCATGTACTCCTCTATCAGTGGATGTAGCAACCTCGGCTCTACCACCAGGGCTCCGCAGAAGACTCCCTTGCTCTGCTCCGCGGCTCCTCTGGCAAACTGAAACTCTGGCTCACCCGGCGGACTAAACAAAACTCTGCCTCCACGACAATCTATACTAGCACAATGCATACTCAACCAATCCATCCCGAGTACAATATCGTAGCTCGGAAGTGGCATTACGAGTAGGCACACACTCAACTCCCGGCCTCCCAAGGTAACTCTCCGGTCTCTGTAGACATCACTGACTAGGATGATACTACCCCCGGTCGTGATCTTGTAGAGTCTAGCTAAAGGTTCAACAACAAGATGGTGTCTAACAGCAAAAGATACAGACACAAAGCTATGGAAAGCCCCAGAATCAAATAAAGCAAGTGCTGGAATAGAATCAAGAAGAACAGAACCTGAGATAACATCACCAACGGGCTCGGCCTCGTCTACGGTCAGGGCAAAAGCTCGCCCCTACTGTCCTCCTCGGTGCTGGTGCTGGTGCTGAGCAAACGTCTGCTGCTGAGTCTGCAAAGGCTGTCCTCTCTGCTGCACTGCAGGTGCTCTGGCTGGTGCCCTCTGAGCGGCTCCTTCGCCCTGAGCTGTACGGGCAAGCGCTGAAGGACAATCCCTTAGTTGGTGATCTGCTGCGCCACACAACAAACATCTGCCCAGCCTCTTTTTGCAGATGTCCTATCCGTGCCCTGGCTTCCTACAGAAAAGGCAAATGATGGGCTGCCTCTGGCCCTGCTGCTGTCCTTGTCTCTGCTACTGGGGTGCCTGCCGGAAGGGTGCTACTGGGTCTGCTGGAATAGCCTCTTGGCTGGGCATGCACTGCTGCCTGCTCCTGAAGCATCTCTGCTCCTCTTGGTCTTCAGCTCTAGGTCGTCCTCAGCTCTCTGGGCGTCGCTGGCAATCTGCTCGAAGGTCGCCTCGCGGTCACTCCTAGTCAAGGACTTGACCGCCATGACCAAACCCTTGCGGAACTTCTGTGCCTTCGCTGCCTCAGACAACCCCTCAACAAATTTGCCCAGACGGCAGAACTCTGCTGCATACTCATCTACTAGCATACTCCCCTGGACGAGCGCCTCAAACTGGCTCTCTAAAGCACTGAGAGCCACATCCGGGAAGAACTTCTCCTTGAAAAGCTTCTTGAAAGCCTCCCAAGTCAATCCCGGTACTGCTATCCGCGTATCCGTGCGGTACCAAGTAAGGGCAAGGTCGAACATCTGGCTGCCCGCTGCCTCGATCTGCATGCTGGCTGGGATCAGCGCCAGTCTGAAGATGCCCTATATATGCTCGATCCAGTCATCAGCGTACAGGATCCCCTCTGTACCCCGGAACTCCTTGGGCCGCATCCTCTAGAAGTCGATAATAGTACCCGGCCTCGGATACTGAGCCTGCTCTACCTGTGGCTGGATCTGAGCCACTCTGTCCACCGCTGTCATAGCCACCTGATGAGCATTCTCAATGCCCATCCTCATAACATCCACCTGGCGGTGCTGTGCGTCCATCATCTCTCGGAAGAACGTGAACAACTGCGTGGCATCCACTGGTGCAAGCTGTGGTGGAGGAGGTACCACCGGAACAACTAGGGTGACTCTCGGATCGATGGGAGTGAGAGGATCTCCGAGAGAAACAGACGCTCCCTCAACCGCAGGAGTGGCGAGTGGAGCGGTAGCGGTTGCCGGAAGTCAAGCAGGACTAGAGGTGGCAGACCTCTCGGTGGCAGCTGCTGGGACGGTGCGCTGAGACCTGGTCTTCGGAGGCATCCTAAACACAGATCAAAAGAAGTCAATACAGTGCAAGAAACGATATCATCAAAGAAGGATAGTAATATTGCAAAAGAAAACAATTTCAGGAAAATTAAGATAGCAAAAGGAATCAGGAAGGGTCCTAGTTGTGATTGAGCACACTCTCTCTCAGCCTATATCATATATCCTATTGCAGGTAAACCTAAAAACTAGACCTGCATGGGCCGCCACCAAAAACGTGTCATGACCCGCACCCGAAAATCGGGTATGAGTCGTGAGTACGTCCAGCCTATGCCGCAGAATCGGCGGTAGAACGCTGTAAGGTTCGTTCTAGGTGAACCAACTATAAATCTCACAAAAATCTGTCAATAACCTCTCCAATAGGAGGGCAACCACGCAATATATATATATATGAATTATCCTCTCCAAAAGGAGGGCAACCACGCAATATATATATGAATACTCAATCACAAAAATCTAGGGGAAGAGTAAAAGCACGATATGATATGAACAAAGAAACAGAACCAAAGAGAGCAAGACAATATCCAAAATACAGTCCAAGTCTACAATAGTCTACAATATCTCACAGCAACAAAAGAATAAGTACAATCATCCAAAATAAACCACTAGGAACAACCCACGGAACCCACCTAGCTAACTAGGGCGCTAACGGCGTCTCCTCGGCACACTCCTTCTCAGTCTCGGGGTCACAACACTCGTCAACACCCGGCCCGTAGAACGTCGGGCAATAATCCTCAGGATCCTTTGGAAAAAATATGCCCAGTCAGGACTAGAGCGAAGTACATAACTCTGAAAGCAACTCCAAATACATGGTAAGGTATATATGACGAGCAATAGAAAAGTATACAAGATGCACAGGAAATAAATACATGCTGGAGCAGAACAAGTAGCTGCAAAGTAAACTGGAGAACAATACAAGTAGAGAAGTAACTGCATGTGAGAAAACATGAATACTAGCTAAGTTCCTTGAGCACAAGTTTGTTATGTGATCGGCTTAGGTTGCACATGAAAAATACTATGATAACTCCGTTATGCGTGAGTTGCATAACCGACATACACATGAATACTGTTTGGCTTTGATCACATAACCAACTCTTACTCCCCTCCCCCACTAATACTCTTGGATCCAACCACAACACGCTACGTACATGATAATAGCTCACGCACACGAAGGCGAGAATACAAGAAGCACATGATAGCACATGAGAATCAATACCCGAAGCACATGATGAAATACACGTGATAGAGTACCCGCTGAACACGGTAAGGGGGATAGCATCTCATGACGGGACCCACTAGTACCAGCTCGTGTAACAATGTGTCAGAATCAAGTATCACAGTTCTAGAACAGGTGATATAAACGCTATCATAAAATCGAAACTATCAGAGGTAGATACTCGCTTGATGTCCTGAGCAACTGATGAGGATCGAGATCCGGACCGGTGTCGCAAGAACCTATTACGAAAAGCAGAATTAAATAGGGTTCTAAGGAGTTAAACTGATATAAAATAATTAAAAATAGGCTTCTAGGGATATTCTAGGTCGAACGGGCCAAACCGATGAAATTTGGGTCAAAAAGTCAACCAGGGGTCCAAAAAGTCAACTCTAGGTCAAAACTAGGTCAAATGTTGACTTTTACGGTCAACGGGGACAATTATGGTCAAATCTAGGTTAAACTAGGGTGCCCCTGAAATTCTAGGTCAAACCGAGCTCATTAAGCTAGAAAACTCACAAACTCGCCTCCTCGAGATACCGAGATACCCTCGGTATCCGATACCTCGCCCTATGCCACGCACCCCGCCTAAACCCGCTAAAACCTATGCTAGCACGCGTAAATATATACACATAAGCATATAAAAATTACTCCAATACTATTCCTGGGCTATTGCTCAAATACCCCGCTCGAAACTCAATACCTTGGATATCTCAAGGTATTGAGATACCTCGGTATCTCAAGGTATTGAGATACCGCTCTCATACCCCTCTAACTAGCTATTTAGGCTTATAAATATATACCTAGTTATTAATCTAGGCTAGAATATATATATATATATAGCACACATATATATGTACACCTAGATATCTATATGCATATACATATATATTCACAACACATATATACATACCCATACATACCTTACCTTACCTATACATATACATATATCTATATCTAGATATCTAACTATCTATCTAGCTATAGGTATATATATATCTATGCATATAGATATAGATATCTAAATATATCTAACTATCCATCTACCTATCTAGTTATCTATATATCTATCTATCTAGCTATTTACCTATCTATCTATCTTATTATCTATCTATCTAATAATCTAACTATCAATCTATTAATTCTAACTATCTATATATTAATCTATCTAACAATCACTTATCCATTCACCAAAGCCTTGCCACACTCCTCGCTGTGAATGCTAGTTGCTGCTGCTGCCTGCTTGTACTGCTGCTGCTGCTTGCTTAAAATGTTGCTGCTGTTGCTGAAGAACTGCTGCTACTGCAGCTGCCTTGTACTGCTGCTGCTGCCCTTACTGAGACTGCTGCAGCTGCTGTGCACAGCACAATAGCTGCTGCACAGTGCTGGCTGCCTCCCCCCCCTCTTCGTAATCACATACAGACACACATACATGTATATACATACATATATATATATATATATATATATACAACTAGATATATATATATACACACACTTATATATATAATCTAACACACACACTAACATATATATTAACACACACACCTACACACTCACAAACACTTACACATATATATTTATACACACACAAACACTTATGCATAAATACGCACATAGCTATATATATATATATATATATATATATATATATATATATATATACACCTATTTATATATATATGCACACACTCACAGATATATATATATATATATATATATATATATATATATATATATACATATCAACACACACACACACTCTTACATATATATATATATATATATATATATATATATATATATATATATATATATACACACACCCACACTAGTATATATATACAAGCATATATATATATATATAAATACACACACATATATAGATATTCAAACACATATACATAAATATAGACACACACATAAATATATATATATATATATATATAGACACAAATACACAAACACAACACTACACACAAACAACACGCCCCACTCACGCCCAACGACCCCGACACGCACAAACACCTATAAATATATAAAATATAACCCAAGAACTCTAGCACACACTCCCCGATGCTAACCCAACGCGCGCACAAGCCCAAAACTACGAAACCAAGTCGAAATGGCCGTTCGGTCATTTCGACGAACACGCGGTGTGCGGTTCAAAAAAACTCCTGAAACGCACACCAAACCAACTCGAAATTGGCCTAAAATTTACCCACGGGTTCTAAACGATGTCTAAATCCTAGAAAAAATGCTATCCCGTCGATTCTAGGCCCGTGGAAAAATACGCACGCACTTAGAATCGGCGACGACGAAAACCCTAAATTCGTCCGAAATGCTCGTTTTTTCGTGACACGACTTCCCGTGTCCGAACGGAGACACGCACTTACCCTCAAGACACCCGATAACGTCTATCTAGGTCTGTCTAACCTAGGACATCACCCAAATTTGGGCCAAATTCGGATTCCACCCGAAATTGACACAAAACCTAGTGTCAAAGTCTCTAAACTCAACCAAACTAGTTCCAACTTCCTCCCACGGGTAGCCTTAGGGTCTAGGAAGGTTCTAAATCACTAATTACACTATATAAGAGTAATTAGCAAGATAAAAGTTAGGGTTTACCTCTTGGGAGTTGGAATCCCAAGGCCAAAGTCTCCCAATCACTAGAAATCACCTCCCTCAAGCTCCAAGCCACCAAATCTAGCCTCCATACTAAGTCTAGGCTCCACACACCTAGGTTAGAGAAAATGCAAGGTTAAGGTTCACAACCATGGAGAATAGAAGAAGAAAAAAGAGGAATAGGGCACTTACTTGAAGTTGGGAGGAGGAAATGAGAAGAAAGAGTGGAGAGAAGAAGAAGAATGAAGAAGAAGATGAAAATGGGGGTTGTGGCTGCTGTTGCACGGGAATGGGGGCTGTGGGAAGGGCCGGTCACACCTAAATAAGGGTTACACAAGTCTCCAAATGTCCAAAATGCCCCCTCTCACTTGGTTTGGGTTTCAGGTTCCAAAAGCACTCAAACTAACTCCAAATCTCTCTAACTAACCTACTAAAAATATAATAAATATTCTAAAATCCGAAAATAGGTCTCACAAGGGTGTGGGTTGGGTCGGACATGGGTCCACTAGGGTCTGACATGGGTCCAGGCTAGCCAAAACCCTAAAACAATCAAATAAAAATAATACAATCACTAATTAAATATAAATATAATTAATTATATATAATACACAATTTATTAAATAAAAATAAAAAAATAATCCTATTTTCTAGAATTGGTAGTGACACACATTCCTGATGGGAACGGTCGTTCAGCGGGAGCGCTAGCACAATGATTCACGCCTAGCAGGGACGGTAGATCCTGCGGGAGATCGGGGCGTGACAATAGATGTCGTATTTCCTCATAGTGTGTATAGACTTTTATGCACTTGGCACATAAATAAGAATATCCCAGCACAATACAAGAGCAACCTGATGGAAAATTGGCAGGGACCACTTTGATAAATTCTATCATGATTGAGAACTTGTATGACAAGCAAGTACAAAAGACAGTTATAAAATGATATGTTACATGTCAAAGAAAAATAGGGGACAAGCAACCTGGCATGTATTTCTTACATCAGAGATACTTGGATAGACCACCATAAAGAACAATTCATCGTGGCATGGACGAAGATGGTAAAGCATTATAGCACAACAACTACCAACCAAGCTGAGGGAGAACACTTAAAACTGAAGGAAAATCTACGGTCATCGGTCGATAATTTTGTGTTTATTTTGAACGCAATCAATTTAATGTTGGAGCTGTCCGTGAATGAAATTAAGTCATAATTATTTGAGATGAGTCTCAATTGCAAAGCATGAATATAAGAATGAATTACTTTTGGATTTTTTAATCCATGACGTATCTCACAAAAGGCATTAGGTTTACTTTTGAGGGGATAAATAAATCAAAATTCATGGTTTATGATCATGTGGTTTATGGTTATATATCGATATTCGCTTAGTCTACCTTGTGCACATAAGATTAATGAATATCAATGTCAATCAAGACCTATTCCGTTAGATGTGGTTAATAAACAGCGGAGACAATTGTCAATATTATCTATGAAGGACCATGATGATGGGTTTTTCATTGCCACAATTGAAAATCCTTAATGAAAGATGGTGTGTCATATTAGAACCGGAGAGGAGGACCATTGAGCTTAAATCCCAAGAACTTGCTAATATGGCAACTACTTGACTGTAAGAGCCTTCCATTATTACACATCCTAAATGACGATGACAGATAAGACTAAATAGAATATTGAAGAATAGTTGGAGCCAACTAATAAAAATCCATTATTATTTGAGCATATTAAACGAAGTTTAGAGCAAACTGACTCTAATATGATGATCGGGAGGGTGGTTCGTTCAAAGAGGAGGAGCAAGCCAACAGTTCAAAGAAAAATAGAAAACAAGTGTTGGGATACCGTTGAGGGAATATACCAATTATCTTATAGACGAGTTGTATACATTAATAATTTTATAAAAGAGATGCATGGATACATATGGTCTATTATTGATACTCCAATGGATGGGCATTGTAGATTTCATGAACTTGTAATGCATCGAATATTTCAAAATTGATGGATGTAGACAAGTTAGAGAAAAAAATTATCTGGAGTTGGCATTTCGTCTTCCCTTTTACAGCAAGATACTCAGTGAAGAAATTGTTAGAGGCTTGTTGACTAGCATTCGATGTACAGTGCATGTTATCGGTATAGAGCACTACATGTTCGTGTCCTCCATTACAATTTTATTCACCAATAGGTATATGATGCCAATTGTATTACTTTCAAAGACAATGAATCGTACGTTCTATCCTATGTGTACTCTATTGAGCGACCACATACATACTATTCTATGTGCTATAGAACATAATGGTAATCACTTTGTAATCCCAAGGTTGACCGCTCATTCTCTAGTTCCTCAACCTTTTACGGCTTGGTATAACATTTGCCGGATGGAGCGATCGCATGGACGACACCATATACGAATGCAATATCTTCCTATAAAAAGATGATCAAGATAGATGACCCTCGATTCATACCTAAGGGCTTTTATGATGATGCTATTAATTGATGTAAGACAAATTGTGAAATAGATATATTTTGAGTTTTGTTTCATTTTGGAAAAAACAACAACATATAGACCAACAAATGTACAATTTTGTTTTATTTTGACAAAGTTAATGAAAGACTATATATATATATATATATATATATATATATATATATATATATATATATATATATATATATATATTGTATTTTAAAGAAATTAATTGCATTTTGGAGTTATAATATTCATTGTTATATTTTTTTATATGGATATTTTCGATATGAACATTATCGATACATATATACATATTTTCGATAATGTTACTGTTACGAATTTTTGATGTGGTTACCGATACAAATACAAACATTTCTGATCCATTACAGGATTCTTGGAAGTCTTTTCCATATATATACTATCTTGTCACCTTCATAATGGAACCATCTCCATATCCTTATTGTCTCCTTTACATACCATTTTTATCTTCAGCCTTGTGGCTTAAATGTTCGTAGCATTTTCTATCTTGTACTGATGTGTTGAATATATTAAACATATGTATTTTCCTAAAGGGATATTTATTTTTATATTTATTTTATGTAATTCGAGGCATTTAGTTTATGTTCACAATTTTGGAAAAATAAGAACTGTCAAAATTCTAGTAGTCCTAAGATAGCAAGTTTCTCTCTTTTGGGCTACCAAGATATTGGTTTCATTATCATGTTTATGACTTCTAAAATTACTTTTTTGATATTTTACGATAGCCAAAATTTTGGCAGTCCTAAATATAGTCAGGACTGCCAAAATTTTAGCAGCCCTAAGAAACTTGTTTTTTATGATCCTGAATTTGATATGGCCGAGAATATAAAGATTCAAAAACTATATTACGATAAAGACGATAATATGAAGCTCTAATACGTCCCGATAATATAAAGAATACGCTAAGTCAAACAAGAGAATCAAACCATGAAGTAGTCAAAGTAATCAAATACAAGAGTCAGAGTCAAGACATGAAGTCATGAAATACAACAATCTTCGATACTGTTATCAAATACATGAAGTGTCACGACCTACTCCCACTTTTCAACAATTTAGTATGTAGGCAAGCCCAGCCTACGACGCAACACCGATATTAGTATATGCTGCCTATACCTCAATATCCATAATCATAAACTCACAAGAGAATATAGTAGCTCATTTAACAACCATTATAGGCTAAGACATGATATAAATAAAAATAACTTAAATATAAAACTATAAATTTTATTAATTATAAGAGAAAATCAATCATGGAAACAAACCCACTAAATTCTCAGAGATAGAATTTAATATTCTATATTAAGATCTAATTGAGCTATTTAATAACTACAAACTTCAACATTCCTACCGTTGGTTTATAACATAGGGTAGTCCTTGTCTAAAACTAAAAATATAGTTTCCATGTTGGGATCAGAAACGCCAATACCATGCTCTAATACTAGTTGGGAACCAATACCAGAGCCAGCTGCTCTGATACCAGACGTTGGGATCATAAATGCCCTATAAGTGCTCTGATATCATGTTTGAAACTGACCACTGCGAAAACTTAGGCTAACCCCCTGAGATAACCAACCACCGTCTACAAGAATTCCAAGCAAAATAAATAACATATATGGGCGCTGACTACGTCACCTGGATAAATCCTAATCTATATAACTCAGGTAAAATTATAAGATTGACAAAAATTAATGTTGAACCATTTGTCCTAATAGGTTCAATCCCATCACCATACTCAAGAAGAAAAGTTAGAGATTACAATGAAATCACTTACCCTACCTATAGCGATCTCCCTAAATGAAGGTGATGACTCCTCGATCAGATCTCCTCTTTCTTCTGTCTTGGATGGCAAGCCCTAAGAGCAAAGTATGGACTTTCTTATAGATTTCCTGTGGACAAGTACCCTGAATCTCCACCTTTTTGTGCCTCTACCCTCAATATATATAAATAGGTTGAGAAACCTATTCTTATGGTTTATAAAACCCTAAAAGTAGCCCACCAACCTATTTGGCCATCCACCAGCTTCCAGCGGTGTAGATTAGAACTCAAAACTCCCCAGCCCCGACAAACACCGAACTCGGGCCGAGTTCAGTTGGCCCCTCTCACCAACTGTTTTGGAACAAAAGTACTGAACTAGGATAAAGTTTGGTCAGGGACCAAACTCTGGCCGAGTTCTATCCCTCTTCTCCTAGACATGAATGAGAGAGTGTTGACCTCGATGTCTATTCAACTGGACTCCATGTCTGTCGCCCCAAGACAGGGTTCCTGCTCCCTTTATGCCATTTATCTCTGATCCCCCCTAGTTGCTTTGAATCTTCATTCGTCTCCAACTCCTCAACTGTCACGTTAACGTTAGCTGCTATGCGTAATACCTCCTGTACCACTGGGATCCTGTCGATATCAATAACACGACCAAGACCGAAGTCCCTAGCAATCAGCCTCACCATAAGTCTTGGCTTCATATGCCCGACTTCTGTCTTCTACCGAAATGTACTACCGTTCCAACAAGCTTCTTCACCCTTGGCTGGCCCAACCAAGTGGATGGTGCGGTTCTCCTGATATTCAAACTCATGAACCTGCCTACCTTTATTTTTGACACTTAAGCTCCCCTGGACACATGCATTCTCGAGCAGAATGTCATGCACTGTGCACACCGTCGATAACCCACAACTCTTCTGAAACTCTGTAAATGGAGATGCACATGCCCCTGATTGAGTTTGTTGCACACCTTGATCTCCTCCCTAGCTTCGAACTACTGAAATTAATCTCGCTCTGTGTAGCTTTGGTAAACCACCCATCACCAAAACTAGATTCATAGAACTTCCTCCTACCTGGAGACTGACTAGCTATCATAGGACCGACAAACTGACCCTCAATCTTTGGCTCATCATCATTCGTCGCTTTGTCTCGACGAACTAAATCCTTCGTATTCCTCAAAGCTTCTCGAAGACCCTCCTTAGTATTTTCCCGAAGATCCACTAACTCATGTCGAACATCTCTCGAGATTCCATCTGATGTCTGTGGCCTACCTGTACAACTCAGCGGCTTGAGCTTGTATATTCCATAACACAAATTTTCTCGAGCCAGCTATTGGGAACCCTTCGTAAGCATCCAATTATTGTCCTCAAGCATACTACGACAACCATCATCCTCTAGTCTTTCTACCAAAACCAAGTTGTAGTGCAAACTCGGTATATGTCGCACATCCTTAAGAATAAGCTTCTCACCAACCTCCATTGTCAAGTACACATCAACGATACCCATAAGTCGCAGGCGGGATGTAGCCATTTGCCTTTACGAAGAGGATAGTGCTTTCAGACGTGTAGCCATCCCCTTATTCTCCATCTTCATACGTCCAAATCTACCGCTATGGTATGATGTGAAGATCCTCCTCTGAAGAGTGGCGTGATATGACACCTTCGTGTCCATAACCCAATTGTTGTCATGACATATGCCATAAGGTTTCTCTACGTCGGTTGCTGGGATGATGCTATTTTCCATAGCCATAAGATCCTCCTAATCATCCTTGTCTTTGGCCTTCTAAGCTTTGAGCTTCATGCAGTTCCTCTTGATATGACCCCATTTGCCACAGTGATAGCATCCCTTCTTGCGGTCCACAGTCGCAAGATCTCGAGAACTCCCCCTATCCTCGCTTATGACTTGAGTTTTTCCTTCCTATAGGAACCCACCAGAGCAGACTCCTATGACGATTCAACTTGCTTATATCGAACCTCCTTATTCAACAAACTACTTTTGACTGCCTCCATCATGACAATTCCATCCAATGCAGAGTTGCTCACCGACACCACCAATGTCTCCCTAAGTTTTGGCAAAGAACTCAAAAGCAATAGGGCCTAAAGCTTATCATCAATCACCATCTTTATCGCAAATAGCTGATTGATGATACCCTGAACCTCATTCGGATGTTGTGCTTCCGGCACTACAAGAAAAATGATCATATATGACGCGCAAAATACGCCGTAAATGATCTTTCACGGCGTATATTTTTGTGCCGTAAAAGGCCATGCCGTAAATGACCCTATTATTTATGGCGTACATTCGAACGCTGTAAATGACCCTCTTCATCTTTTTTATAGTGCACATTCAACGTTGTAAAAGACCCTCTCCATCTTTTTATAACGCTCATTCGAACGCTGTAAATGACCCTCTCCATCTTTTTTATAACGCGCATTCGAATGCTGTAAAATACCATCTCCATCTTTTTATAACTCACATTCGAACGTTGTAAATGAACCTCTTCATCTTTTTTACAACGCGCATTCGAATACTATAAATGACCCTATTCATCTTTTTTATATCGCGCATTCGAACGCTGTAAAAGACCCTATCTATCTTTTTTACAACGCACATTTGAACGTTGTAAATGACCCTCTCCATCTTTTATACGTCGTAATTTCTACTTTTTTTATAAAAGAAGTATTTATATATATTTATTCCATATAATATTTCTTGGTCTACCTAATATAGTTTGTAACTCATTTTTTATAAAAATGAGGAGGTTACTTTTATTAACAATAAATAAATAAATTACACTTAGATGGAGGGGGACATAGAGCCTTACCTCCCCACAAGCTATACAAATAATTAATTCAAAAAAGATAAGTTGGTCAAAACTCAACACAAAGCAAATAAAAATAGCTACAAGCCAGAAAATAATTCTTCTATTCTAAAAGACTGTAGGATAGACTGCATGCCCTCAGGATGCCAGGCTGATGCAAATGAGTAGTCCTTGTGACCAAGTAAGTCTTGAACGGTCTGAAAGAGAAAACAAAGTGTTAAAAAAATATAAAGTGTTAGAACCAATGTTTTTCTTTGGCATCCTTCATTCTTGCTCTTTTAACTCATCAGACTAAAAGAAAATGGCTGACTAATTAAAAGATATGTCCTCATCAAATAATACTTCTCTCCTCACTAGTCACAAATAGAATGAACGATGAATAAGTATAATTTAAAAAATGCCACTTTCTTCTATACCAAGGTCTCCATAATAGGTTAATGCAATAGCAGCTCTAAGCTTCTAGAGAACATATAAACACACCAAGATTATAAATGAGATAACATGTTAGTAAAAAAAGACAAATGGCCAGCATACTATTACAAAGTTAAGCTAATAATATGCATGTAGAATATCCTAGAGCATAGTCGACAATTAAAAAAATTAGAGAGAGAAACAAGCAAAAGTAAAAAAAGGTAACAGTAAAGAACAAAAAATATTAGCTGGTAGCAATATCTTTTAGACCTGAAGAGAAGCTCTTGTAGAACTGCAAATTTGTTTTGAGAAAAATGGAACACATCAATATCAGCATGCAAAACTGCACTGTATATATATCAAAACAACAATATAACCAGCCTTTTTTTGGTGTTGAAGCATGATGATCCCTGTTTAGACTCACTCAGCTTTGTATTTTTACAGCCACTAGTATCAAGTTCACTCAGCTTTGTAATTTTTACAGCCACTAGTATCAAGTTCACTCAGCTTTGTATTTTTACAGCCACTAGTATCAAGTTCACTCAGCTTTGTAATTTTACCTCTAGACTCATTGATATACTATTTTAACCGAACTACTAATATTTATGGTGTCCATTATTTAATATATATTGTTAGCCAACATATAATATGTATGTAAACTGCAGTTGAGTAGTACTATGCAAATTAGAATATGAATATGCTAAAGGTAGCTATGTATGTAAACTGTAATTGAGTAGTACTATGCAATGCATTTGAAGGAAATTGTTACAAATCCTAGATACTTATTGACCCAAAGGTGTATGTCAATATTTAACTGCAGAAAACATATATGAACTAAGAAGCATGTATATTCCAAAATCGATGAGGTATCATATTGTAAGTGTGCCAATGTGCCAATGGTTCTCATTAAATTTAAAGTTGAAGCGGGTCCAGATGATTCCACTGTTGACAGACATAATATTCACATACAATTGTCCATGCATTCAATTGCTTATTTAATTGGAGTATTTTCAGCTATCAACTTTATAAAAGTTGAATAGGTATAAACCATTGCCTATTCCCAAAAAGAACTTCAAATTGAGTTATGGTAACTTAAATAGCTACATGAACCAGCAAATGCAGTTGAGAAACATATTTACCTTCCATAACGATTCTGGCATGTCAAGAGCAGGTTGAGCAATTGGAAGTTCAAATATTGCACGGGTACGCTCTGTCTCACCCAATGATATCTCCAATTCAGTATACTTGCTCCAAGCATAGCAATTTGAACGAGCCCAATCAAGGTACTTTTCATACAATATTCTACAATGGTTCAATTGTCCAAGTTGCAGCTCAATTTCTATGTATTTCTTAAAAATCTGTTATCAACAAGGATATGTTAGATATGTAGAAAAAAATAGCATAGTATCTCTTAAAGAAAATAAAATATTTATAAAGCACTAAAATGATATACACATTGTCTTTTGGAGCCATTTCAGTTGCATTGCCTAAGATTTGGCGTGCTGCCTTAACTCAAATTGCACTGCCTAGAGCCATATATTTTTAAAAGAGATTTTTTTTGTGGGGAATCAATTTAAGGCACAACCTGGAATAGTCAAATTGAATCTAGTAAAAACTGCTAGAGTGGAGATCAAGTGCAGTTAATATGTAGTTGCTTCTCAATAAATAAAATAATAGTTTATGCGGGAATTCGAACAGGGGAATTCAAATCAGTCAACTCATATAATGTCTTAAAGATAATTAACTTGATAATGAGTACCCTGTAATGGACAAAATTTACCACACCTGATTGTTTAATAAGAGAACAAACAAATAGTGGAATATCAATCAAACTTCATGAAGCTAAAAAAAATCACAAATGTTAACTTAAAGTTCATAAATCAGGAACATAAGAAGGAAACCTTCACCCCAAGTTCAGGGTTAGCTACAACAATTCTTTTTTTCATTTGCTCTGTCCAGGGCCTGTCCTTCTGGTTATTGGGGTCGATACTCAACAAGTATCCAAAAGGAATAACAAGATCAATATATTTGGAAGAAGTAAGATTGCCTCTAAGAACTTTCCTAAGAGATCTCTCAATTCCTCCAAATAATAGTACCTAAGCTACATGGTAATCCTTCATATCCTTCATATTCTTCCAAATAACAATATACACACAAAAGAGCTACGGTTCGAGTGATTCGAACTGACGACCTTCTAGATCTGCAGCATTTTACTAAACAGTTGGTGCTCGAATCAATTCTGAATTGATTATGAAGTGAAGGATCAAGGAGGAGGAATCTCTCCGATGGGTTCAGGTGACTATCGATGTGATCCGAGCTCAGTCAAGAACCTCTCGATGTTCTCTGGACACCAATACTAGATCCGATTTTAATCAAGAAAGAAGAAGATGAAAAATTGTATGAAGGAAATCGAAGAAAAACCAATATTGTTATCTTGACACCAATACTTGTCACGTCCCGATCTCCCGCAGGATCAACCATCCCCGCTGAACGCGAATCACCGCACCATCGCTCTCGAAGGATGATCGTTCCCATTCTGAACGAGATGCCGCACGAGCACAAGATGTGCCCGTACAAGGCCAGATACTGAACATGCGAAGTGTCACGCCCCAGAACCAAGCGGGGCTGACAAGCCCAACTACATATACTTAGAGCACGTCATTACTCCGCATATACGGTGAAACTATAAGATATGAGTGGTCACTACTACAAATCAACAGTCAAGCCTAGGTCCAACAAACCCTAGTGTCTCAATCACAAGAACAACATGAATAATAACAAGATGTAAGATCAGTTAAAATATAATAGTAAAGCATCCCAAACTATAATATACTAATGATCATGATGCTAGTAAACACAAAATAAATAAACTAGCCAGAATCTAAGTCATACATGATCAACCCTAGGATATGTCAATCATGCTATTGCCCGTAGGCTAACTGATCAAACAAAAACACGAGCTAAACACGTTCTCGGTGGCTAAACACCAACAAAAGTAGAATGTATAACAGAGTGGGGAAGTAAGAAAATATACTCAAGCGGTCTGGTGCTCATGGTAGTCACCATCCTCAGAAAAGTACTGAAGATCCTACGGTGCTGCTACTGGATCTGGCCATACAAAACCAGTGGAGTCACACCCCAAATAACAAGTACCACAAATGAAGCCAATCTAGGAACTTAAACCAATAATACAAGCAATACAAATACTGAAAGTAAAGTCTGAATGTAAATGATCTCAGGATAATAAAAGAAATACTGTAAACCTGCAATAAGACATATCCTAAAATAATAAGAAAATAGAATAACAAGTGCAGAAAATAAAGGTGTGATCATCTAAATCCAAGACTAACCATCATCCATTAATCATGAAAAATTATATAAGTACGGCTTGATACTTTAACTAACTAGGGTTATCACAATTATAATTACTATCGATTATAATGCAACGCGATGCTAGAGTTCCTTCTGATCGCATGCCCCTGAAGTCTGTCCGGGATATCCATACACACAAACTAGCACTGGATACTCCTCAAGGTACTCCACGATATAAACCACTGGATACTCCTCAAGATAACTGTATGAATAAACGGGACTGCATGCAATCTAGAAAAATCCTTAGCCATGTACTAAGTGAATCTCTAGTTATTAATCCCTAGCAGTTTCTTGTATGAATCTAGGAGTGGCATTCCGCAGAATCCATCGTAGACATGATGCAACAAAATAAGTTCTAATAGTAATATAAATAGTTTAATATACATTGCACGAACGGACTCATGTAAGCCACGACAACAACCAAGCCACGTGAAACTAAGTGAAGTCAGGTAAAGCCAAGTGAAGCCAAGTATAGCCAGGTGAAGCAAAGTGAAACTATGTACAACCATATGAAGCCATGTCAATCCAGATAAAGCCAAGTGAAACCAAGTCAAGCTATGTCTGATGAAGGCATGTAAAGTTATGCCAAGTCAAGTCCAATCAATCGTGCCATCACGTGTAGCCGGGCAAAGCCGAGTGAAACCGAGTAAAGCCCAGTCAAGTCGAGTCATCTGAAGCCACGTAAGTTCATGTCTAGTCAGTTCAAGTCATCGCATCTCCAAATAAAAGCCAGAAGTATCATAACAAAATCACAAAAAAATCAAGAATTCCTAAAGAAAGTGCACGATCAGTATACCGTCGGTACAGTCCAGTACACCGTCGGTATATCGGTCCTGAGATAGAAAATATAGCAATTTTTGGATTCTAATAAATTGGTATACCGTCGATATACTATAGTATACCGTCCGTATGCCGTTCCAAGTAGGTAAGAAAGTTACTAGAAAATATAGTTCCACAAATCGGTATACCGTCGGTATATTATAGTATATCGTTGGTATGCCGGTCAAGACAAAAATTCTGAAGTCGGTCAACAATGTCGGCAGGATCGGTATACCGTCGGTACACTGTAGTATATCATCGGTATGCCGATAAGGTTCACAAAAAAATCTAGAAATTTAAGTCGGTAAAATTGGTATACCGTCGGTTTACTGTAGTATACCGTCAATGTCGGTTTCCAAGGATAAACATGGTTAAAGTCAAGTCAAGTCTTATTTTTGGAATCCAAATAAAATCCCAAAAATTATCAGAACCAAGTCTAATAGGGAGTCAAGTCTAGGGTAAGTCTCATATCATAATATGGAATAAATCTCACGGTCACAACTCCGGTACCATTTTTGTTTCCGAGTTACCAAAAAGGGATGGGACAAGATTCTACTAGAAATCAAAACCGAGATGGTCAAAAGTCTAGAAAATATGAGACAAACAATAAGAGTAAAGCAAGTCTAAGCTAAAAAGCAATAACCAAAGCTCCAGGAAAGTAAAATGACCGAAAGTAAAAGAAGTTCACAAAATCGACAAGGTGTACTTGCCTAAAGTGAGCTCCTAGCCTAAACCTTCTAGTCCACCACCATGAAGGGGTTCAGAAACCACACTCTAGGTCTCAAGACCATGCTCCAAGATCGATAAAGAAATGAAGAAGAGAGGGGAGAGAAATAAAAATAAAGAAATAAAATAAAACTTAAGTACTATTTATAGAGAAATAACTCAAAAATATCTTAAAAAGTGAAATAAATATCTGCTGGACAGTATATCGTTAGTATACTGTAATATACCGTCGGTATACCGGTCATGTAGTAAAGTTTTAATTTTGAGAATTTTTGAGCTTCCTCAATACATATTCGCATAAATACGAATACTGTGAGACGAGTCTCACAACTCTCCCCTCCTTAGAAAAATTTTGTTCTCGAAATTTCCAAAATTACTAACAAGAAAACCCAAGAAAACAAGCACGAAACTAAAAATAAGCAAAAAACTCATGTGAGCATAAAATTTCCTAGGCAACAACAAGAAATCAGAAAAGAAACAATAACAAACCTAACAGATAAGCTATCAATCAATCACATGCACAAGCTAAAATAGGACATGGGTATACGAATAAGTATACCTCCCAAGTCGAAAAAATGGATAACGAGTACGCATATCGTCCTCGCATTCCCACGTCAACTCGTCCAGTGAGTGATACCCCCAAGCAACATGAACTAATCTGATAGTCTGGTTCTTGAGAACCTTCTCCCTCCGTTCCAAAATAGACACGGGCCTCTCCTCATACGATAGGTCGATACCAACGACCAACTCTGAATGATCCAGGATATGGCTTGGGTCTGGAATATACCGGCGCAACTGAGATACGTAAAAGACGTCATGTACCTCATGAAGCGATGGTGAAAGAGCTAGATGATAAGATACTTCTCCAACTCGCTCGATAATATCTAACAGGCCTATATATCTGGGACTAAGCTTTCTCCGTACTCTAAATCTGATAATTCCACTGGTAGGCAAAATCCTCAGAATTACATGGTCGCCGATAGAGAACTCAAGATGACGACGGTGTTGATCTGTCCAATAACGTTGGCGAACCTGAGCCACTCTGAGATGCTCTCTAATCTGCCTGATCACTCAAACAGACTGAGCAATCATCTCTGGACCAAGCATTTGCCCCTCGCCAATGTTATCCTAAGGTAACAGTGATCTGCATCTCCTACCATACAAAGCCTCGAAGTGTGCCGTCTGAATGCTCGCCTAGAAGCTGTTGTTACAGGAGAACTCTAATAAGTGCAAGTGATCCTCCCAAGATCCACCGAAGTCAAGTGTACAAGCTCAGAGCATATCCTCCAAAGTCTGAATAGTACGCTCCAACTGTCCGTTTGTCTGCGGATGGTAGGCTGAACTGAACTTCAACCTAGTACCCAGACTCTGCTGTAGGCTCTGCCAGAAATAAGACGTGAACCACGAATATCTATCTGAGGCTATGTTAACTGGCACACCATACAATCTGACTATCTGTCTCATGTATATCTCAGCTAGCTGCTCTGTAGACTGGCGTACTCTGAAAGAAAGAAAGTAAGTAACCTTCGTAAGTCGATCCACTATAACCCATATAACATCTTTGCCAGACGGGGATCTAGGAAGACCGATCATAAAGTCCATAATAATATGGTCCCACTTCTATTCTGAAATTGGTAAAGTCTGAAGTAGTTCGGCCGGTCTCTGATGCTCAGCCTTGACCTGATGATAGACAAAATACCAAAAAATAAACCAAGCTATCCCCCTCTTCATACCATTCCACCATAAGTGTGAGCACCCTGGTTTTTATATAGGGTTAGTTTGGTAATTAATAATTATTTTTTCATATTAAATATTTATTCGATAATTTAATTGAACTTTGAAAATAAACCACCATGGTTTTAAGATCTTGAGTGCAACACTAGCCTTTTCCTTCCAACCAACCAAGCATGCTCGACTTAGACGAGTCAAATTAGGCTCCTGCCATGACTGTCACTCACAAATTCGCAATTTCATGCTTTGTTTTGGTCACACAACTTTTGTGACACAATTACGAGAAAATAATGATTAATTAACCCTTTTGTCGTGGCTTACAACTTTAACACGCCACCACAACCCATTGCTTCCAACTAAATCCATACTATGAGCCTAACTGGTCCTATTACGCATATGATACTCGAGTTGCGTTATTTGAAACCCTGCATACTTCCAATATAATATTAAGTAGAAAATAAAATTTATGGATTTATTTAACTAATTTAATATTCATTCATATTTAGTAAATATCTTTTGTATTGATATGATTTTGGTTATAAAATTATTTGTTGGAAGAAATATAAATTTTCTAAAATTTTTTCCAAGTACCTAACTATTTTTGGAAATTTTCTATAAAATAAGAAAATGAATTAGTCAAGAAAAAAAGAAAATAAAAGAAAATAAAAAGAAATCCTAACTAAACTACCCTACCCGCTAACCTAACCCAGCCCCCAACCCTTGTAAGCACTTTCCCATATATATATATATATATATATATATATATATAGCATGTATATCTCTAACAGCAGTTCTAATCAATGATATAAACTATGTAACAATAAATATATCTGAATATACAAGATGCAATAATAGATACAAGAGATATACAATAAAGGAAATACTGGAAATAAATACAAGAATGAAAAATATGGCAATGAACAAGAATACTAATGACTAAGTGGGTGAGTACCAGCTTTAACATATGATCGGCTTGGGAACTTGATACAAGATTAATGGCCTGGCTAATCATACGTACGGTATATGATTAATACTATTCAATGAACAAGACTTGATACAAGGAGGGTATGATCACATATCTACACTACATACTCCCTGCCCCCGACTGGTATAATGGATCCAACCATGGTACGCAATGGCACAAGATTCTCTAGAAAGATAGGAAGTCTCCCCGAGAATCAGTGTCTATACATGTACAAGAAGAACAAGGAACAAGGCTTGCAAAAGATACACCATATATACCAAGGAATAACATATCATGACAAGATCCAGATATACCAATCCGTGTAACTATCGTGTCAAGAAATCAAGGATACATACACTAGATATAAGAGACATAGAGAATATCATAAATGAGAAACTATTAGAGAATGTACTCGCCTGAAACCTGGTGCATAGTATCACAGATGTCCGGTACGGTGCCTCGAAGATCTAGATATGGAATATAATATCAATACAAGGTTTCGAAATAAAAATAAGTTAAACTAGTCAATATCTAGGTCAAAGAGCCATTTCTAAGTCAAAACAGTCAAACTAGGTCAACTATAAGTCAAACTGGTCAAACTACCTATTTCTAGGTTGCATGAGTCTATCTCTAGGATATTGGGTTCATATACCATAAAACTAGGCCACACTAGTTAATCTAAGATACTACGAAATCACTAAGATACCGTATCTCAAGATTCGCAAACAATTAGATATATAAATATCATATGTGCATACACAAGCAATAATATATATACCAATCCTAATTACAATTGCTAAGTGGATACCTTGGTTTTAAACCAACGCATTATCGCACTACTAAATCCCCATCTCGATACCCAACTCAAATACCTTGAGTAACCCTCCATACCTTGACACTTACCTTGGTATTTCAAGGTAATGACAACTCTAGTGTATAATAACTACCCAACTCCTAACTATATACTAATATATAACTCAAACTAATATAACTTCTAGTATATACTAATATGAATATTAAATACTAATTACCAACTACCATGCTATACTAACTATCAATGCAAACTAATACATATACATAACAATACATACATACATACATACATACATACATACGTACGTACGTACGTATGTACATACATACATACATACATACATACATACATACATATAACTTAGAGATACACATAAAAATAGATAACTAGCTAACTAGATACTACTAACTTGATAACTAAATAACTAGTTAACTAGCAATTAATACACTAGCTAACTATCAATAACTACAACTAGTCAACTAACTAAACTAACTAACTGAGACCCCTAACTAGCTAACTGATACCTGCAAGTTGCTGCTACTGATGATCAAGCTGCTGCTGCTGCTGGGGTTGCTGCCCGTTCGCTGTTGCATGCCTGCTGCTTATGCACAGCAGCCTTGCTACCTCACTGCTAGTGTGTGCTGCTGCTCGTTTGCTGGTACATGCTGTTAGCCGCTGTAGCTAATGCTCTTGCTACTGCTGAATGCTCGACTGGACATGTTGAAGTAGCTAGTTGCTATGGCTGTTACTGCCTGCTGCTTGTAACTCTAAAACTGCTACACATGGCTGCTGTCCCGAGCCCCCCTCTTCTCACTACAAGACACACGCACACACAAGCACAACACCTATGTATATATCTATATACATAAACACCCATGTATATATATATATATATATATATATATATATATATATATATATACAATGTTTATATACATATATATCAACCTATATATATATATACACCCTCATCTCTTTCTCTCTCTCTCTCTCTCTCTCTCTATATATATATATATATATATATATATATATATATATATATATATATATATATATATATATATATATATATATATATATATATATATCATCACATACATATATACATATATATACAACATACATATATACATATATCATAACCATTTATATAGATATATATATAGATGTATATCTACATATATATAAACACATATGCATATAGATACCTTTATACACTAGTACATATACGTCTACATTCATGTATATATATATATATATATATATATATATATATATATATATATATATATATTACCAATAGCTACGAACAATGGAAATTAAATCTAGAAATGTAATGCAACAAATACGTGGAGTACATCGCACTCGTATCACACTAGATCTATGATATGCTTGCGATACGAGTCCACCACACAACCAAATATTCCCCGAAGGACACGAACAAGTCTAAAATAGTAAATATGAACAATACGAAGAGTCAAACACACATCTATGTGTCTTTGTCAAAATATGACATGCACAAAATCCCGTGTCGGAGGAAAATATCAAATTAATACGTATCACCAAATTGTTGGGATACGGCCTATACGTATCAAATTGTGGACACGTTACTAGCCACACACAATCAAAGATATGTCAATTTGGTCTAATTTACCAATTGACAAACACAACATGTGTCAATCTCGGAATTTTCCCAAAATTGACACAAAACACACCATAACTTTCTCCATAGGCCTCCTATGAATCTAATTCCAATTTCTATGGGTAGCATCATCATATGGGGTGGTTCCTAATGATTAAAACACAGATTTAGAACCTAATTAAAGAGAAAAAACTGAATTTATCTATTGGGAGATGGATTTCCAATGTAACCTCCAAATTTGGTAAAATTGGACTTCAACTTGTAGATTATTTTTCCTCTTTGTAGATCCTTGCTTTCTCCTTCTAGATCCTTGCTCTACTAGCCTCAAAAGGTGTTTTAGAAAAGAATTAGAAAGAAATTTGGTAGGAAATTGATGTGGGAATGAAGGAATTTAGTTGAGAAAAATTCTAGATCTAGATTTAAAATGAAAAGAGGAGAGATAAATTCCCCCTCTTTTTTAAATAGGCCGGCCCTATGACCCCTTCCCCAAGTTTCTATGTAAAGTCTAAAATACCCCTTGGGGCCTCTCATGATAAAATAATTAAGGAGGCAAGGTTCTTGTCTAATGGGTTTAATTAAATTAATCCTCCTCCTAATCAATGGGCTTCTAATTAGGCTCAATTCTAACTAATTGTAAATGTTGGTCCAAAGATCTAATCTAACTAGTTAGGTCCACTAACACAAGTCTAAAATAATAAGCTAACATCTAATAATAATTAAATAATATAATAAATAATTATATAATATGCACAATATTTAATTAATTATAAAATGACCAAAATATTTTTTCCTAGAAAATATGGTAGTGACAAGTCTACCTCCCTTAAAATAATTTTGTCCTCGAAATTCAAAGATGAAACTACTCCCAGAAAAATAAAAATAGAACATAACATAACAGAACAGAACTAGGAAAGAATATACCTCAAGGCACAAACAAATATGGGTAACGCCCTCGCATTTCTTCCTCTCTCCCAGGTAGACTCCCCCAGAGAGTGATGCCTCCATACAACGCATACCAAGGGAATAGTCTGGTTCCTTAGCACCTTCTCTCTCTGATCCAAAATCTCAATTGGCTGCTCTGGATAGCTAAGAGTAGGGCCAACCTCTATCCCTGTGTGATCCAACACGTGACTAAGATCCGCTATATACCGTCTCAACTGCGACACATGAAACACGTTGTGCACTTCCTCCAATGTAGGTGGTAAGTCTAGTCTATGAGCAACTGTACCGACCCTTTTTAGAATAGTGAAAGGTCTGATGAATCGCGGACTAAACTTTCCGCCTCCACCAAAATGAATCGTGCCTCATATCGGAGAAATTATCAGAAACACCAAACCACCAACCTAGAACAAAACACAAACTTAAGAACTTAATCTATAACAAACAACCAATAAAAAGTACAAAACAAAAATTTAAAGCTATACCTCGAACTCCAAAGGTCTCCAGTGGATATCGGCCCAATGCCGCTGTCTGTCCTGTGCCACTCGAAGTCTGTCTCTGATCAGCTTAACCTTCTCCGCTGCATCCACAACCATCTTTGGCCCTAGCAAAACTCTCTCTCTCCAACATCGTCCCATGACAAGGGAGTATGGCATCTTCGCCCATACAGAGCCTCAAATAGTAATATCTCTATACTATCCTGGTAGCTGTTGTTGTAAGCAAACTCTACCAAATGGAGATGGTCCTCCCAAGATCCCCCGAAATCTAGTACACAAGTGCGCATCATATCCTCGAGAGTCTCAATAGTCCTCTCTGACTGTCCATCTGTCTGGGGATGATATATAGTACTGTACTTGAGCTGGGTGTCCAAACTCGCCTACAAAAAACCATCCTCAGCAATGGTGAAATCATCCTCCAATCCTGCTCTTACCTGAGCTCTGATGCTCCTCAGAGATACATCCTCATACTAGACTGCCTTGATCATATCCATCAACTCTGAGTGTGTCTGCAATCTCCACATCTGCATAGAAAAACCAGGAACTATTACCTCTCTGCCCAAGCTCTCCAAGTTCTCTAATAATTATCGATCCTGTGTCAAGAACATAGCTACCGGATACCTGCTCAAGGCATCGGCAACTATATTAGCTTTCCCAAGATGATACTGCAAAGATATATCAAAATCCTTCATCAGTTCCAACCACCGACGATGCCTCATGTTCAACTCCTTCTGCGTGAAAATGTACTTCAAGCTCTTGTGGTCTGTGAAGATCTCCACACGCACTTTGTATAAATAGTGTTTCCACAACTTCAGGGCGAGGATGACTACTGCCAACTCCAAATTATGGGTAAGATAGTTCTTCTCACGAGGACGCAATTGCCTAGATGCATAGGCAATCACTTTCCTATTCTGCTGAAGAACACAACCCAGACCCTTCCCCGATGCATCACTATAAATAGTGAAACCTCCAGACCCTGATGACAACGTCAAAATAGGAGCAGACGTCAACCTCTTCTTCAATTCCTCAAAAGCAACATGACAGTCCTCCTTCCAAACAAACTCTACATCCTTCCTGGTGATTCTGGTCATCGGCTCGACAATCTACGAAAAATCTTGCACAAACTTCCTGTAGTAGCCTGCCAAACCCAAGAAACTCCTGATCTCTGCTACTGAACTTGGGGTTTTCCAAGACTCCACTGTTGCGATCTTCTTCGGATCGACTAAAATTCCATTACCAGCCACAACATGTCCCAAGGACTCCACCTTATCCAGGAAGAACTCACACTTGGATAGCTTCCCATACAGCTTCTTCTTTCTCAGCATATCCAACATAATTCGTAAATGCTCCTCGTGCTCCTCTGGTGTCTTCGAGTATATGAGTATGTCATCGATGAACACCACCATAAACTTGTCAAGGTACTGATGGAACACCTTGTTCATCAAATTTATAAATACCACTGGGGCATTAGTCAAACCAAACAACATCACCATAAACTCATATTGACCATACCGAGTCCTAAAAGCAGTCTTTGGTATGTCCTCCGGCTTCACTTTCACTTGGTGATTGCCTGATCTTAAGTCTATCTTAGAAAACACCTTGGCACCACTCAACTGATCGAACAAGTCATCAATCCGTGGCAATGGGTATTTATTCTTGATAGTGAGATTATTCAATGCCCTGTAATCAATGCACATATACACCGATCCATCCTTCTTCGATACTAACAATACCGGGGTTTCCCATGGTGAAGAACTCGATTTGATAAACCCCTTATCCTGCAATTCGTCTACCTGCTTCTTCAGCTCGACCAGCTCGCTGTTGTTTATTCTATAGATATGCTATAAAATTGGTTCTACACCCGGCACGAAGTCTATAGAGAATTCAACATCTCGATCTGGTGGTAATCCTGGCAATTTCTTAGGAAACACATCCAAGAACTCTGCTATTAACGGATGCGACAACTCCTTGTCTTCCAAAATAGCTCCACAAATAATGCCTTCTCCCTGCTCTACAGTTCCTCTAGCAAACTCAAACTCTGGCTCTCCTGGCGGGTTAAACAAAACTCTACCTCCTCTACAATCTATACTAGAATGGTGCCTACTCAACCAATCTATTTTGAGTACAATATCGTACTTCGAAAGTGGCATTACAAGTGGACACGCACTCAGCTCCTGGCCTCCCAGAGTAACTCTCTGATACTTGTAAATATCTAACCAGGATAATGCCTCCCCCGGTCATGACCTTGCAAGTCCTAACGAAAGACTCATCTACCAAACCATGCTTCAGAGTAAAAGAAACAGATATAAAACTATGGGAAGCACCACCATCAAACAAAACTAAAGCTGGAATGGAAGCAAGAAGAACATAACCTGCAATGACATCTCCGGTGGGCTCGACCTCCTCGACTGTCATAGCAAACGCTCGTCCCTGACGTGCACCTCCCTGATGCTTGTGCTGGGCATAACGCTGCTGCTGGGTCAGAAGTGGCGGTCCCCTCGGCTGTACTGTAGGTGATCTCGCCTGTGTCCTCAGAGCTGGAGCTGCTCCCTTAACTGTACGACAAGGATTGGAAGGACACACTCTCAGATGATGCCCTTTGGTACCATATTAATAAACAAATTTCCAGCCTCCTCCTGTAAACTTCCCAGATGTGGCCGGGATTCTTGCAGTAGTGGCAAGGAGCTTGCTGTAACTGTCTCTGCTACTGCGGTACCTGGTGAAACAGTGCCCTAGCTGGAGTCTGGTGCTGCTAAAAAGGCCTGGACTGGAAATGAGGATGCTTGGCAGTCACTGTGCTGCTGTTTGCCCCCAGAAAAGAATTGTAATCTCTCTTGGGCTACAAACCCAACTCCCGCTCAACCTTGCTTGCCTCTACAAGTATCTCCGAGTAGGTCTCATAAAAAGACAGAATGAGGATCTTCACTTCCCAGTTTAGACCTACGCGAAAACAAATAGCTCGAACCTCTGGCTCTCTTACAAAATACTCCGTAAATCGGCTCAGCCTACCGAACTCTACGATGTATTCCTCCACAGATATGCTCTCTTGAATTAGGCTCTCAAACTGCCTCCCAAAGTCTAACCTGTCTTCCCGAGCGAAGAACTTCTTCTTGAAGAGGTCCTTGAACACCTCCCAAGACTGTCCTACGTCAACAAGAATTGGCTCATTCCTGAACCAAGTGTGGGCGACGTCGAACAACTGAAGTCCTACCGCCTCAACCTTCAGATCGTCAGAAAGACATGATACCCTCATGAGACACTCAATATCCTCGAGCCAATCATCAGCGTAGATAATGCCCTCCGTCCCTTTGAAGACACTAGGCTCCAGCTTCTTGAAGTCATGAATATTGCCTGGCCGAAGCTGGGCAACCTGAGGAGCAACCTGCTGCTGGACCGAAACTCCTCTCTCTACTACGGCACGAGCAAGCTGATAAGCACTCTCGATGCCCTGCCGCAAGACATCGGTCAATCTCTGGTGTGCCTCAGACTGAGCCCTCTGTGCCTCTAATATCTCGCAAAATAGTATGAACATCTGTGTCACATCTGCTGGCACGGAAGGTGGAGGTGGAAGTCCCTCAGATACAACCGGCACAGTCCTCTGAGTAGGAGGTGGACCATTAAAAGAAGCTGATACGCCAATCACCGGAGAATTGACTGGTACAGGCCCTCGAGAAGTCGCAGACCTCTCAGAAGCTGCTCTCCCCTGCTGTGATCTAGTCTTAGGCGGCATCCTAAGACAAAGCGAAAGAAAGAATCAATATAGCACATGATGTAAGACATTCAAGGAAAGGACAGTTAAAGATCAAATATCAATATCAAGGAAGAATAGTCGAATTGAATCAAAAGAGTTTATCCTAGATGTGATTGAGTATTCTCATCCTGTAGCCTATATCCTATATCCTGAAACAGGCTCGTAATAGCACTTAGTTCAGAGCACCACTACGAATAGCACTAATTGCGACCTCGAAGACCCGCATAGGCCACAACTAAAAATGTGTCACGAGCCACACCCGGTTGTAGAAGCATAAAAAATACGATAGGGAGTTGTACGCGTAAGATCCCCAAATATGCATGAAGCCCGCGTAAAACAGAGCTCTAGCACTGTGTGGAATAAAAAATGACTTTAGAGCCATTGGCGTACAACAGAGCTTCAACGCTGTTCAGCGTAAAACAAAGCTCCAGAACAACCCACGTAAAGCAGTATTTCCAGACTGCTTCGGCGTAAAAATGTTACTACATCGCCACTTCGGCGTAAAACCTGTCTGTTTTTAATGCAGCGGGAAGTTGTACGAGGAACTCTTGGTATTCCTCGAATAAACCTATCAGACAAAGCAGTGAACCTGACTCCTGACAAAGAGTAGTACACGGTGATCGAGAGGATGGCTGTAATGATGACTCTGCACAGAGCCCCAGACTATCGTCAAGTGACATAACCCTTGATATAAGACGTCATTTATGCATTCAAGGAATATGCTGCCTATTCTACACAGGCAGAGATGAACTTTACGCTCAGGATGAGACGAAACCAACCGCCACGCCAAAAGCTGTTCTTCGTACAGAACTCGAGGCACGTCTCTGCAGTTAATGCGCGAGATGGAGGCAGATCTATGCTTTTAATGGACAAGATTTGGTTCTACTTTTAAGGATTGGGAGAGCTAAAATTAGGGCTAATATGCTCACGTCACTATCCCTACATATTACGCCACCCAGGCTACTTTTAACTATAGGAGCACGCCGTACGCTATCTCCTCGAAATATGCCAACCAGGCTATTTTCAACTATAGGAGAACGCCGTATGCTATCTCCTCGAAATACGCCAACCAGGCTATTTTCAACTATAGGAGTACGCCGTATGCTATCTCCTCGAAATACGCCAATTCAGGCTATATTTGTAAGGTACGCAATAAGGCTATTTGGCCCTGAATACGCTCAAGACCTCAGTCAAAGAAGGATAATTGTCTATCTTTATGCTGGTTACCTATCCATGCAACATAGAGCTTTACGCAGAATTTGGCTTCTACGCTAACAAAACAGCTATTTGGGCTTCTACGCCAACAAGATAACTATCTGGTTTTTACGCTAATGTGATAGTTATTTGGTTTTCATGCCAACCTTCTCTACGCGAGGGGCAGTTACTTACGTGGCTTGCATGCCGTGATCTTCGATTAGCGATTATACGCCTTACCTCATAATGAGACACGCGTCATACGCCAATTCAGGAGATCATTCATATGTGGGTAGCAGTTATTATAATCGCCGCATAAAAGGTGCAGCTCTCTCCGCTATTTGGTTTCTACATCGAATGGTCAGTTACTGTGACCAAACTCTATAAATAGAGACCTCCGACCACGGAGATCAGGGGAAGGAGAATAACAGAGGTCGGATCCAAGGTGGAGAGAATTCAGGAGTCACAGACAGAGGTCAAGGTCAAGAAAGCACCTGTAAAGAGCTTTGGCAATGAGAGTTCAACTTTTCCTGCAGTCTTTGAAGCTTATTTTTTCTTCTTCTACATCACTTCTTCATCATCGTGTGGTCCAAGGGACAAAGTGATCGACCGCAGATCAGACTCCTAAAGCAATATTTTCCCAGAATCAAATTTTTGTACTTAACATCCTCGTATCGAATTAATTGTACTTCTTTTTCTTGTTTATAAACAAAGAAAGGATTTCGTATAAACCTAGTTTCAATTTCTTTCGTTTATTATCAAACACAAGATGGTGACTCTGCTGGGGACTACTTTCTCATCTGACGAGAAAGCCATTGCTCAATACGATGCAGTATCTGTCGGATCAACGAAGAAGACTTTGGTCGTCCAATTTGACCAATCTGCTTATAAAGACATGCTCCGTGCAGGGGGTGGCTCTCGTTCTCTCTCTGTCCAAGACAATAGGAAGCTGCATAAAGTATGGATGCCCCGGACATCCTCTACCCTTCCTGCAGGCTCTCTCTCTCCGACCAACAAGGTTGTGACATTGCAACCTATGCGCCTTACGCGTAAAACTCTGTCTCCCGTCTGTGACATGGCAGACAAAGCTTCTGGCAATGCCTTAGTGCCAATCCAAAAGTTTACACCGTGCCCTGCGCGTAAAACTCTATCTTCCGTCTGTGACGTGGCAGACAAAGCTTTTGGCAATGCCTTAGTGCCAATCCAGAAGTCTACACCGCACCCCACACGTAAAATTTTGTCTCCCGTCTATGACATGGCAGACAAAATTTCTGACAAGGCCTCAGCGCCAATTTAGAAATTCCAAACGCGCCCTGCGCATAAAAATATATCTCCCATCCATGATGAGGCAGATGATCCCTGCAATCACCGCAAGGAAAAACAAGTGGCAGATTTCCTGACCTCTCGGCTTTTACGCCATCAAGAGAAGAATTTGCCCACTCTTCAGATTACGCGGAATGCTTATGGCCGATTGAGGACTTCCTCAGTTTTACGCCAACCTGTGCAAAGCTACAGATTATGCCAGGATAAGCCCCTCAGCGTAAAGAAGACCCGGTTCATGGGGAAATATACTCCCCAAACGGATGATGGACCATATGCCACTCACATGGGCGAACTGCTGTATACTTATGGCAGAGAGAGGGTCATGGTTCCCAATATTCGTGCTCCAACTGATATAAAAAGGCCGAATAAGCCTTCTTTTTCTTCTTCTGCTAATCCCCCCTGATTTGCGTAATTTCTAGATCCAGAAGCGTAAAGACAGGGGATCTTCTAACATGTCTATTACACCCCCTAGGGAGCACTGTTGTAATAGTCATAAAGTTGTAGTTAACTACTGCTGCTCTAAGGCAAAACGGTCAGTTTTTGACCGGTTGAACTACTCTTTTCCTTTACATGAAGAAGAGCCTACATTCGCATCAGTGAATATGGCTTCACACATTCTTAGAGGAAGGTCAAATTCAAGACGTCACCCCTCTAGAACTCCAAGCCAAAGGAGATTCGACAGACTCCTTGAGAATATTGAAGCAGGTGTGTTTTAAAACACCCGTTCGAGGTTACGACAACCGGCTTCATATTCTTCTGATTCCGACACCGGGGGTCACCAGTTTCCCGAATCGGATGCTGAAAGTATAGACTCAATCTCTACAGAGATCTATACCAATCCTTCAATAGCATATAGAGAAATGGGAGTCTATGCCATTGGAGATGAACACGAAGAGGCTTCCCCATCAGGAAGTACTGACCAACGCATCGCTGATATTGGAAGCATCACTTAAAGAGATGCATTCCATGATGGAGAGTATGCGCCAGATGATGGTGACTCAACACGCAGCTACAATAGCTCAAACATCGGTTCCTCCGACCCAACTACGTGTGAGGGTGGATCTACCACCTGTCACGCCCCAGTCCCAAAATACCGAGGGACCGGAGCGTGGCAATGGCCAGCAGCACACACCGATGGACAAACCTAATTTAATGGATCCATCGGGGCATGCTTAAGCTGTGGTACAACAATAATGGTCTAAATATACTAATCTCATCCATATAATAAATACAACAATATCAGAATCATAAAGCAAGATCATATCTCAATAAAATATAAACTCGGGAAATAACCCGACAATGAGTCTGATACATCTGTCAAGATACAAGAATAAAGATAACTACAGCCAATAGTGAGTATGGAACAGTATATACTCAGAAGGTAACCTCGGTGATCACTCGTCTGCTGAATCTGGTACTGCTCCCGTAACTGCTCCTGTTCCTGCTTCTGCTCCTGCTAATGCTCCTGTACTGTATAACTCTGGGTGGATCTCCTCTGCTAATCCTGGGGACATAATCCGGATCCAAGTCCTCAAGGGACATAACAAGGTACAAAAAATACAAGCCATAATAATGCAGTAAAATAGTCAATGAAATAAACAAGATAAATATGTAACCATCCATGTGAAATGCAGGTAAGAACATCACCAGTACTCAGGCTGAAACAACTACAAGCTCTGTGTCGGGGAGCCGGTAGCAGTGATATCATGTGGTCGTCTAGCTCAGCGAGAGACTGAGACGCCAGCATAATATAAAATCAACCTGTAGTCTGTGTGTCTCTCAAGCAATAAATGAAATAAGATGGGAACACTATATAACCAGCTAAGTGAAATACAAGATGAGAGCAACACTAGAACTCAGGCTGAAACCACTACAAGCTCTGTGTCGGGGAGCCGGTAGCAGTGATATCATATGGTCGTCTAGCTCAGCGAAAGACTGAGACGCAAGCATAATATAAAATTAACCTGTAGCCTGGGTGACTCTCCCCACCTAATATAATCATACGTCTCATGTCCATGTGGTCCCATGTCCATGTCACGCATAATCATATCTAATGCAATAAGTCATATAGTATCTAGGAATATAATGTCAATGTCAAGTCCTGTATCCTATACAGAATCACCACGAATATCTCAGGAAGATCCTGTCCATGAATAGTATCAAGTGTCTTGGGTTATAATGTACTTGATTGGACAAGTACGAGAAAGATGGGGTATCGGTATCCATGTCTAGATGACAATACACAACGCCGCGTACGGTGTTGTCACCCGACTATGAATCAGACGCTAAGTAAAGTCGCATGGTCCTAGGTCAAGCATGAACCACAATATATATATATATATATAAGCCAAGGAAATAAGTAACAAGAACTGCAAGTTTTGGCGAGGTACACTTGCCTGGGGTCCTGGCTCCAATTGTAGCTCTGGTCTCAGTATGATCTGCAGGTACTACTCTGGTTGCTGAAATAAATATCACCATTAGATTCAGAAAATACCAAATAGCTAGAAACACCTGTCCTTAAGTCTAATTTGGACACAAGGGCAAAAATGACATTTTTGGGTCAAAGCGGGGTCCACATGTGGGCCACTTTGTACCGAAAAATGTGTCAGGGTCAAAGGTCTCCAAATTCATCAAACTTAGTGTCAACAGGTCATGAACGATGATACGAACCCAACGGAACTTCCAGAATTGGATTCCGATGAGCCGATCACAAAATCGCCCGTCAAGTGGAACCTGTGGGGCCCACGATACGCGATTTTGTCAACGTTCTTAGAATCAAACCAAACTTGGGTCACAAGACCAGCGTATCGCTATGAGTCCGATGGCGCAAGTTTTGTTTCGATCCGACGTGTGTACACAAAGTTACGACGTGTTCCAGAACTGACGAATACGAGATGGTGTCCGCGGATACGCGTTGATTCCGGTGTGCACGCACATCCGAATCAACTTCTGCAAAATCTTATACGTCCGTATCAACGACGCGCACGTATCGGTGAAGACCGCACGCGACCAAGTCGTCCCGTTTGGCGGGACACACTCGGTTTTGGGGTAAAACAGGGTGTTGTTTTTCCTATTTTTGGATCGCGGTTCGCGATCGCCACAGGGTGCGATGCACCTAGCGGGTTGCACTGGCACCGAGAGGGTCATACAGTCTACGCGACGCAACTGACAGAATCGAAAATGGGTAAACGAGGAGAGAGAAACGGGTACCTGAACAGGGCTCCGAAAACTGCATTTTCTCGTGTCCGACACGACACGAAGTTTCCGTGTCCGAGTCGCCTAGGGTTAGGGTTAGGGTTGCTGCGACCGAAGCTGAGGAGGAGGGGGGCGGCGCTATGGCCGGAGGTGGGATGGAGGGGCTGGGGGCGGTCGAGGGCGGTGCGGCCGCGAGCTGGAAGGCGGCGCAGGCGGCCGGCGGCTGGGCAGCGGGCTGTTGTGGGTCGGGGTCCTGGCTGCGGGGAAGAAGGAGGAGGGAGCGGCGCGTCGGCGGAGCTAGGGTGGCGCAGGCGAGGGCTCGGCGAGGGGAGCGGTGGCGGCGCTGCGGCTAGGCGGAGCGGAGGCTAGGACGGTAAGGGGTGGTCGGAGTCGGGGGAGAGAGGGGATGTTTAAATAGGCGGAGGAGGGGGTCGTGGCGCCGGGAAGAGCGGAGCTGGGCGGGCGGAGTGGCCTGACGACGCGAGCCGGGGCGCGTGGCCGGGCGAGGCGGTGACGAAGGCGGAGACGGCCCGAGGGGCTGACAGCGGCGGGTCGTGGCGGAGGAGAGGGGTAGGTCAGGCGGCTGACGGCTAGGTTAGGGTTAGGGTTAGGGATTGGGATTTTTGTTATTTGTTATTTTTTCTTTTTCTTTTTATTTTCTTTTTGGAGAAAACTAAGAAAATAGGTATTTATACATGCAGAAATTGGACTAGGGTTTGACCTAGGATTTAGGCTGGGTCAACGCTCCTTGGGCTTGGCTTCGGCTGTCATGTGAATGTCGGGCGTTGGCACGGGTTTAATTCGATTTAATTCTACATCGATTTTCAGGGCTTTAAAAATGATTCCGGGGTCCAATAAATTCCCGAAAAATTACCCTATGTCCGGTTTTCCATTTTACACTATAAAATATTATTTCCATAATATTTTAATTTTAATAAACAGTATTTAAAAATTATTTAATTACCAAAAGCCTAGGTTTTAATTACAGAAAAATCCCAAAAAATTACGGAAAATTATGAAAAACCAAATTAATAATTACTGAAAATCAGGTGGCTTACAATCTACCCAACTTATAAAAATTTCGTCCTCAAAATTAAAAATATGTTAGGGTTCTCTCTATCCAATCTCACTTGATTACAGTCTAAAAGATTCCTCTCAAGTGAACATTGCGGTCTCTACCCAACTTAGAATTTATCTATCTATCATCTAAGGCTATACATCTAATAAAGCTATGCCCCAACTTATTTAATCATGGTATTGAATCCTCAAGTCTTTAACACCAAACATATCACCTATGATATTCTCTTAATCATATATGAAAGGGTCATCAACACTGCGACCGGCCTGTGGGGTGTATCTAGTACTGTCTTTATAGCAAACTTATACCAAGTACGAGGTTTCGTCTTTACGAAATAAGAAAAGATGGAGATCAATAATAAAGAGTTCAAGTGTGAGGTAATATAATAGAAGTATCGGGGTCAAGGTATTTAAAGAATTCAAATGAAAATCGTCAAGCAGTTGTGGATTGAAATCCTATTCTAGTAATCCTTTGTTCGCATGCTCGTATTAGTACAGTTATGTAACTGATACGATATACTCAGACATATCTAGAGGGCAAGTATACTAGTCAACTATATATCTCAATCCACGTAAAGTAGTCGTGCGAAGAGCGAACCAAAATGTACTAAGATTGATCAGACCGTAATATATTGATTATGAATAGACAATTGTATTAGTGTGTCGACCCAATAATACATATGTTATGAACAAGCTTGATAAAAAAAAAAGCTTGCAAAACTAGGCTGTAACAGCAGCATAAGTCAAGGTAGTACAAATATAAGTACGCTAGATGATGATGGAAGGAGGTACAAATTAATTCAAGTTCACAAAACAACCCAAATTAAGCACAATAACAAAAGACTCTATAATCTCTACAGTTATCAATTATAAGCAAGTTCAAAATTACATAGGTTAAGGCTGAGGTCACGAACCAATAGGCACAAGATAAACAAATATATAAACAGATAACTACAAAAAATTACGCACATTAGCTACTCCATGGGTATGTGCGTCTTCCAAAGTCATCGTTGGAGCTTGTTCACGTTCTTGCAGTTGATTCCTTTGCTGCTGCTAGGCTTGTTGGAAGAGTGCTGCTTGTGGTATCAAAGGTGGCCTCGGCTGATACCCTCCTGGAGCTGGTGGTAGGACTCCTTCAACTTCCGTTTGTGGTGCTCCCAATGCTGGATAGGTTGGCCTCGGTGCTGGTAATACTTGTCGGTTAACCATTGGTGCTCTTTCTCGACGCTCAGGGCGTTCCCTCAATGAATGCTGACTGGATCCGCAAGCTAAACATACTTTCCTTTTTCGTCTGCACTCGTCCTCAATATGGCCTTGCTTGCGACAATATTGACAGATAGGTAGTGCCTGTGGAGATGTTTCTGATGGCTGATGCATGTGAGGTCTCTTTGTAGCTTCTTCCTGTGGTGCTTCGGCGAGTGCTGATGTGGATGATCGCTTCAGACTGGTCTCTCTCCTGATGACGCACTCCATGCGTCGGGCTGCAGCAAGGACGTCCGGGTTAGATGTAGGTGCAACGGATCCAATTAGTTTCTGTAGCTCAATGTTTAATCCGTCGAAGAACTTCTCAGCCTTCTCTTCTTCTGTCGAAATCAAGGTTGGGGCAAAGCTACTCAAACGAATAAATTCTGCGTTGTACTCTTCTACTGTCATACTGTCTTGAGTGAGGCGATTAAACTTGTCCCAAAGTTCTGATCGAGCGATAGCCGGAATGTACATCTCCTGAAAGAGTCTAGAAAACTCTTCCCAAGTGACTCGGTCTGGTCCGAGCCGTGTCTCCTCAGATAGCCACCAGTGATGTGCATTATCCGTTAACTGCATTCTGACGGCTATCATCCAACGTTCCCATGGAAGCTCAGCTGCTTCTAATTGATGTTGTGTGTTGGTGAGCCACTCTTGAACTTCTGTGGGCTCCTCTTTTCCTAAGAAGGTACGGGGCTTCAGCTGGTAGAAATCAGAAATAGAGCCCGTCGTTGGTCGTCGTGCTGGTAGATTCGCCTGCTCTAGTACAAGTGCTAGGCTGCAACTTAAAGCCTCTTGTTGAGTTTGCATTATTGCATAGATCATTTGAAATATCTGCTGCCCGTCCATGACTTGTCCTTGTAGAATTACGGGCATTTGTGGAGTAAATTGCGTCAATGGTGGAATGTCATCTTGCTGGATTCCTGAGGCATGCTGATTCGCTTGACTACGCTGTTGAGCTGATTGACCTTCTTCTACTGGTGTTACTTCCTCTTCGTTGTTTACCACAGCATCTCGTGGTGATCTTGCAGGAGTCTCGTCGTTTGCTCTTGAATCCATAACTCTGCAACCAAAATAAACAATAAGAGGTGCTCAGGAATCAAGGCAGGATGTAATTTAAGAAGTTAATTCGAATCCGATATAGATGTTAAGAACGATTCAAGCAAGTGGATGAGATCCTTAAAAACTTATCATATTCTTATTGCAGGCTTGCTCGGTCCCTAAGTTGAAACCGAACAATTTAGTCGTAGACCTGCATGGGCCACCACAAAAACTATGTCACGCCCCAGTCCCAAAATACCGAGGGACCGGACGTGTGGCAATGGCCAGCAGCACACACCGATGGACAAACCCAATTTAATGGATCCATCGGGGCATGCTTAAGCTGTAGTACAACAATAATGGTCTAAATATACTAATTTTATCCACAGAATAAATACAACAATATTAGAATCATAAAGCAAGATCATATCTCAATAAAATATAAACTCGAGAAATAATCCGACAATGAGTCTGATACATCTGTCAAGATACAAGAATAAAGATAACTACAGCCAATAGTGAGTATGGAACAGTATATACTCAGAAGGTAACCTCGGTGATCACTCGTCTGCTGAATCTGGTACTGCTCCCGTAACTGCTCCTGTTCCTGCTTCTGCTCCTGTTAATGCTCCTGTACTGTATAACTCTGGGTGGATCTCCTCTGCTAATCCTGGGGACATAACCCGGATCCAGGTCCTCAGGGGACATAACAAGGTACAGAAAATACAAGCCATAATAATGCAGTAAAATAGTCAATAAAATAAACAGGATAAATATATAACCATCCATGTGAAATACAGGTGAGAACATCACCAGTACTCAGGCTGAAACAACTACAAGCTCTGTGTCGGGGAGCCGGTAGAAGTAATATCATGTGGTCGTCAAGCTCAGCAAAAGACCGAGACACCGGCATAATATAAAATCAACCTGTAGCCTGTGTGTCTCTCCAGTAATAAATGAAACAAGACGGGAACACTATATAACCAGCTAAGTAAAATGCAAGATAAGAGCAGCACTAGAACTCAGGCTGAAACCACTACAAGCTCTGTGTCGGGGAGCCGGTAGCAGTGATATCATATGGTCGTCTAGCTCAGCGAAAGACTGAGACGCCGACATAATATAAAATCAACCTGTAGCCTGTGTGACTCTTCCCACCCAATGTAATCATACGTCTCATGTCCATGTGGCCACATGTCCATGTCACGTACAATTATATCTAATACAACAAGTCATATAGTATATAGAAACATAATGTCAATGTCAAGTCCTGTATCCTATACAGAATTACCACGGATATCTCAGGAATATCCTGTCCATGAATAGTGTCAAGTATCCTGGGTTATAATGTACTTGATAGGACAAGTATGAGAAAGATGGGGTCTCGGTATCCATGTCTAGATGACAATACACAACACCGCGTACGGTGTTGGCACCCGACTATGAATCGGACGCTAAGTAAAGTCGCACGGTCCTAGGTCAAGCATGAAACACAATATATATATATATATATATATATATATATATATATAAGCCAAGGAAATAAGTAACAAGAACTGCAAGTTTTGGCGAGGTACACTTGCCTGGGGTCCTGGCTCCAACTGTAGCTCTGGTCTCAGTGTGATCTGCAGGTACTACTCCGGTTGCTGAAATAAACATCACCATTAGATTCAAAAAATATCAAATAGCTAGAAACGCCTGTCCTTAAGTCTAATTTGGACACAGGGGCAAAAATTACATTTTTAAGTCAAAGCGGGGTCCACATGTGGGCCACTTTGTACCGAAAAGCGTGTCAGGGTCAAAGGTCTCCAAATTCGTCAAACTTAGTGTCAACAGGTCAGGAAAGATGATACGAACCCAACAGAACTTCCAGAATTGGATTTCGATGAGCCGATCACAAAATTGCCAGTCAAGTAGAACTTGTGGGGCCCACGATATGCAATTTTGTCAACGTTCTCATAATCGAACCAAACTTGGGTCACAGGACCAGCGTATCCCTACGAGTCCGATGGCGCAAGTTTTGTTTCGATCCGACGTGTGTACACAAAGTTACGACATGTTCCAGAACTGACGGATACGGGACGGTGACCGCGGATACGCATTGATTTTGGTGTGCACGCACATCCGAATCAACTTCTGCGAAATCTCACACGTCCGTATCAACGACGAGCACGAATCGGTGAAGACCGCACGCGACCAAGTCGTCCCGTTTGGCGGGGCACACTCGGTTCTGGGGTAAAATGGGGTATTATTTTTCCTGTTTTTGGATCGCGGTTCGCGATCGCCACAAGACGCGATGCACCGAGCGGATTGCACGGGCACCGAGAGGGTCATATAGTCTACGCGACGCAACTGACGGAATCGAAAACGGGTAAACGAGGAGAGAGAAACGGGTACCTGAACAGGGCTCCGAAAACTGCATTTTTTCGTGTCCGACACGACACGAAGTGTCCGTGTCCGAGTCGCCTAGGGTTAGGCTTAGGGTTGCTGCGACCGGATCTGAGGCGGAGGGGGGCGGCGCTGTGGCCGGAGGTGGGCTGGAGGGGCTGGGGGCGGTCGAGGGCGGTGCGGCGGCGAGCTGGGAGGCGGCGCAGGCGGCCGGTGGCTGGGCAACGGGCTGCTGCGGGTCGGGGTCCTAGCTGCGGGGAAGAAGGAGGAGGGAGCGGCGCGTCGACGAAGCTAGGGCGGCGCTGGCGAGGGCTAGGGCGGTGAGGGGTGGTCAGAGTCGGGGGAGAAAGGGGATGTTTAAATAGGCGGAGGAGGGGGTCGTGGCGCCGAGAAGAGCGGAGCTGGGCGGGCAGAGCGGCCGGACGACGCGGGCGGGGTCTCGTGGCGGAGGGGAGGGGTAGGTCAGGCAGTTGACGGCTAGGTTAGGGTTAGGGTTAGGGATTGGGATTGGGATTTTTGTTATTTGTTATTTTTTTTCTTTTTCTTTTTATTTTCTTTTTGGAGAAAACTAAGAAAATAGGTATTTATACATGCAGAAATTGGACTAGGGTTTGACCTAGGATTTGGGCTGGGTCAACGCTCCTTGGGCTTGGCTTCGGCTCTCATGGGAATGTCGGGCGTTGGCACGGGTTTAATTCGGTTTAATTCTACATCGATTTTTAGGGCTTTAAAAATGATTCCGGGGTCCAATAAATTCTCGAAAAATTATCCTATGTTCGGTTTTCCATTTTACACTATAAAATATTATTTTCATAATATTTTAATATTACTAAACAGCATTTAAAAATCATTTAATTACCAAAAGCCTAGATTTTAATTACAGAAAAATCCCAAAAAATTACGAAAAATTATGAAAAACCAAATTAATAATTATTGAAAATCAGGGGGCTTACACTACCATCCAATGCAAACCAGGAGCCTGTTCTAAATTAAGAGTCAGCGGCTCCTCAACTTCTTAACTCGGAGAATATATTGCCTCCTGTTGGAGTTATAATACAACCGATCTCTCACCATTCTGCGGTCCCCCTCCCAGCTGAAGATCCGATGCAGGCAGTACAGGAATTGAAAGCCCAATTTGATGCCTTGAAGCATAAGGATCAGCTCAAGAAGTTGGAAATCAACCAGCCATACCCAGCTATATGGGACGAGATCCCTTTTCCAACTAAATACAAACCACAAGCTATAGTTTTGTTTGAGGGAAAGACGTCACCGAGCTAGTACATGAACTACTTTAGCATGATGACGGTGTTGTTGCAAGGGAATGACGCCCTTCTCACTCGAGTGTTTAAAGGCTGTCTGTCTGGAGTGGCCTATCAGTGGTACCGTAGTCTTACGGACAATTGCATTACTTCCTTTGAAGATTTCAAGACTCTGTTCTTTGTTCGATTCTACGAAGGAGGGATGGACATGTCTATGTCATCACTCATCGAAGTAAAGCAGAAGGAGAAGGAGAGCGTTTGTACTTTCATCGAACGTTTTCGTTAGGCTACTTTGCAGATGCCTCCCGGAGTTCCAGATTCTGCCTTGGTGGACATTTGCAGGAAGAATCTTCTCCCGCTAATCTCAGTGTTCACAGGACCATATCAGTTCCATGATTGGCCTTCATTTATCATCTCAGCGGTAGCCGCTGAAAATAACAGTCGGAAGGCGCGTGACAATGTAATCATGATCTCTACCTCTGATAGAGGGAAGCGGTCATCTTCCAATAATGATCATGTTCGTAGTTCCAAAGGGAAGAAAGCTCTGGCAATTAATACGTCCAGGCAACACCCTCCGGTGACTACGCAGACAAATCCTGGGACTTTCAGGCCTAAAGAAGAATATTATTTTGACGACGACGATATTCTGATCATATTCGATTGTCTAGTCAAAAGTGGCAAGCTTACTCTCCCCGAGGTAAAGCGGCCAAATAAAGTCGGCAGTACCAATAACCCTAAGTACTACATTTTCCACATATACATACATCACCCCACAAAGGCATGTTATGTATTGAAAAGGAAAATCCAGGAGATGATCGACGCCAAGGCCATCACTCTGCGTAATAGCGAGAAGACGGTCACTACGAACATGATCTCGCTCCAGTTTGGCAATCTACCCCCTTAAGAAGTCCCGGATGGTGTAGTACCTATTCCAAGGGCAATGATGAACATTTTTAATCTCCCGCCAACCAGGGGTCAAAATCATGACCTGGTACCCCTAACTACAAAGCGTGGTGAGATTATGTGGGTTCATCCAGATCTGGTGTCAGAAATTGAGGAAGAGACTCAAGCTGCTAAAGCTAAAGTCTAAAAAGAACTCAAGATACAAACCATGCCATATGGTTGCAATATCCCCGACATCAAAAGAAGAGGCTTTAGCAATCGGGACCCGGTCAGGCAAGGCCTACCTTAAGGACTATGGAGGAAGCCAGGAGGAACCAACGACAGACACTTCAGCTGCCAAATCTCCAGAGCCTGAACCTGTTATAACAGAGGTAGGTCCTTCTATACCAACTTCGGTGGACAAGGGCAAGCAAAAAGAAGTTTGTTTTGATAAACCTTTGAAGAATATTCAAAAAAAGGTTTAGAAAAACCATATAACTTCAACATCTTGGCCCAGTTGGCTAATACACCAGCCCGATTATCCATTTTTGAGCTCCTAAGGCTATCCAAAAATACTCGTCAAGCCTTAAGTGAAACGTTAATGCAGGCGAATATATGCTTGACTCAGCTCAAGTCCCCTGATAAAGAGCCTGTGGCATATCCTCAATGCCATAGTGTGATGGAAGTGGTCCCTAATATCACTTTCACTTAAGAGGACATGTTGTTGAAACATAACAAGCATGACAGGCCTCTTTATTACACCGGGTATGTTGGCTCCTTGGAGGTAGACCGGATTCACATAGATCCGGGATCGTTGATCAGCATTATCCCTCACAGTCTGTTAAGACCATTGAGAATCCCTACAAGCGAACTGGCTTATACTACCACCACAATCGTGGGCTTTAATGCCAGAAAGAGCAAACCATTGGGGAAGATTCGTCTGAGGATCCAGATTGGTGACCTTAGATCAGTGGTTACATGCTACGTCATTGATTCAGAGGTGTCTTATAATATTCTGTTGGGCAGACCTTGGATCCACGATCATAATATCGTTTCTTCCATGCTACATCAATGCTTCAAATATGTAGACGCCCAAGGGACAGTGAAAGCAGAATTTACGGATCTCAATCCTTTCAAAGGAGTTGAATCCTACTATTCTGATGCCATGTTGTACACCCAAGACTACATGAAGGAGGTGTCAGGCAAGATGGAAGAGGAATCCCACCGGGAGCCAGGAAAGCCATCTGCTGAGCAACCTTTGTCAATCCAAGTGAAAGGGTGGGCTACAAGTCCGAAGGTCACAGAACCTATGGATATCCACTTGAGCAGAACCAAATCGGGAGGAGGAAGTGACCCTCTAGTGATCACTTTGAACCAGAAGCCTCCACCTTTGGTCATCAACCTCAGGCGCAACAAACAGCCGACTGATGTAAATACAACCGGGAACGTGGTTTCTGACGATAATAAAGATTCTCTTTTCCAGTATACTGACGCTCAATTTCCAAATCAGGAATCCCCCCATAACAATATGGAACCTATAGCACAAAAATTCTTGGAAGTTATAGACTCCTATCATCCGTATGTGTGGGAAGTGGCATCAACATCTAATGTCATCACGATATATGGACAACATAAAGATTCTATCTTTATTGTCCCACCTACTCGCAACGATCAGCATCCAATAGTCTTCGGTCGCATGCGGAATAAACCAATTGTACAAGAAGATTCTCACAAATCTGATGCTGGGAAAATGCAAGGTCACAGATATAACCCACAAGCTTTAAAGATTATTCAAAGTATGGGTTATGACTTAAAGTCGGAACCAGGCCTCAACTATAGGAAAGGCAGACGAATGCCGTAACATGGTGACCCCTACTGTCAACAAACTCATTTTGGGTTAGGGTATACCACACATCTTGCAACTTCCAATGACTCTGAGTCAAGTGAGGAGACCATTTCCTCTTTTCAAGATGATTTTCCATCCTCTGATTCAGAAGATGAACTGGAACAGGTATTATCAGTAAATATGGTGTTGACAGATTCTCTCGAAATAGAGGAACAAGAATCTGAACCATTTGAAGATGAATCCTAGTCTCAGCAAATGGATACACAATAGAAACTCCGGTTCGAGCAAAGAGAACCACCCACTGAAGATAAAGTTATCCAAGTCGATGTTGGGGATGAATTTTTACCAAAGCCGATATTTATCAGTAACAATCTTTCCGAAGAAGAAAGGAAAGAAATAATCCAGCTGATAAAAGAATATATCGATGTCTTTGCCTGAAATTATGAGGATATGCCAGGTCTTGATCCTAAAGTGGCTACCCATAAACTCAATATACGGCCCAATTCGAAGCCTGTGAAGCAACACCAATACCGATTTCGTCCGGATATGATGGATATCATTGAAGCTGAAATCAAGAAGCTAATAGCCTGTGGGTTCATCCGGGAAGAACAATATCCTAACTGGGTCGCCAATGTTATTCCGATCATGAAAAAAAGTAGGAAAGTGCGTATTTGCATCAATTTTTGAGATCTGAATGCGGCCTGCCCTAAAGATGAGTTCCCTCTTCCCATTACAGACGTCATGATCGATAATACGTGCGATTTTGAGCATATGTCTTTCATGGACGAATTCTCAAGATATAATCAGATTAAGATGAATCCTGAAGATGAGAAGCATACTGCCTTTCAGACACCATTGGGGGTATATTGCTATACGGTTATGCCTTTCGGACTAAAGAATGTCGGGGCTACGTATCAACGAGCTATGAGTAACATATTCCATGAGCACTTACGCAAAATAGTAGAATATTACGTAGACGATATTGCTGTCAAAAGCTGCCTCAAGGATAATCACATCCAAGACTTGAAGACAATATTTGAGTTGATGTGCCAACATCAACTCAAAATAAATCCTACAAAGTCCTTTTTCGGTGTATCCAGTGGCAAATTCTTGGGATTTATCATTACCGCTAAAGGCATTCAAGTGGACCCTGATAAAGTGAGGGCTATCTTAGAAATACGACCACCCCGTAATCTGAGGGAACTCAGGGGATTCCAAGGTCGTCTGGCTTATATCAAGAGATTCATATCCAACCTCTCTGGGAGATGTCAACCTTTTTCTCGCCTGATGAAGAAAGGTGTGTCATTCGTATGGGACGAAGCCTATCAGCAAGCGTTTAATGATATCAAATGCTACCTCACTAATCCTCCAGTTTTGGTGCCTCCCGTCATAGGAAGACCATTTTTGCTGTATGTTCGAGCAATGGATCATTCTTTAGGGCCTCTTCTCGCACAAAAGAATGATGAAGGTCACGAACAGGCTATCTGCTATTTGAGCAGGATGATGGTCGGAGCTGAACACCGCTACAATCCAGTGGAAAAAGAATGCTTGGCCCTAATGTTCGCCATTCATAAGACGCGACATTACGTCACGGGCCAAACTATTCATATCATCTCCAGAATCAATCCTTGTCAGGTATTGATGAACAAGCCAAGTGTTCTTAATTCCCGACTCGCGACTTGGGCGATGTTATTAACACCGTATGATATGGTGTATGTCCCTCAGAAGTCCATTAAAGGTCAAGCCTTGACTGATTTCTTAGCTGCTCATCCAATTCCGGAAACCTCTAAACTATACGAGGACATTCCCGACGAAGTTGCAGAATGTAATTCAGCAATGGAAGGCGATATATGGCAACTATTCTTCGATGGCGCCTCCAGGATCGGTCCCAGGGGAAACATAGTTTCAGGAGTAGGAATTGTCCTGGTGACTCCTGATAAACTCGTCATCTATCGAGCATATTCTCTTAGCGAACCCTGCTCTAATAATGTGGCAGAGTATAACGCCCTACTAATCGGGCTTCGAGTCACTAAAGAATTGGATGTTGAATACCTGAAAGCTTTTGGTGATTCTTAGCTGATCGTCAATCAGGTCAGAGGAATATATGAAGTCCGCAATCCAGACCTCATTCCTTATCACCAAGCAACGATCGAGATTGCCATGTCTTTCAGAGGATTCTTCCTAGAGCACGTGCCTTGATCTCAAAATTTGGAAGCGGATGCCCTGGCCAGCCTAGTTGCGGATCTAGATATTCCTATAAGAAGGCAAAATTCGGTAATTTTCCTTAACAGAGATTTATTCTGTGTGAAAAATAATTTTCACATAGAACGCAGCTACGCTGTAAACGGTTCCTCCTAAGAGAGACTGAAGAAGTCCCTTTATAGACTTCGTGTCATACGAAATCTTACAAGAGGATCCTAAAGAAGCAGTATCCATCAAAAGACGATCACTACGCTTCTATTTTGACGCGTCTTCACAATGTCTATATCACCGAACATACGATGGAATGCTATTACGATGTCTCTCTGATGATGATGCAAAACGGGTTATCCGTGAAGCTCACAATGGGGTATGTGGAGCACATCAACCCGGTCCTAAGTTACAGGATCATATCAGGAGGATGGGCTACTACTGGCCTACTATGATAGCAGATGCAATAAAATATGCAAGATAATGCAAAGCCTGTCAAGTTTATGCAGATTTTATACATCAGCCTTCTGAGTATTTACATCCTACGATTGTATCATGGCCCTTTGAAGCATGGGGTATGGATATCATTGGTCCTATTCCCCCGTCTACTTCTAGAGGACATCGGTTCATATTGGCCATCACGGATTATTTCTCCAAATGGGCGAAGGCGATCCCCCATGCTGAGGTAAAGACATCCAACGTGATCATCTTTATCAAGCATCATGTCATTTATCGCTTTGGGATACCCCGAAGGATAATTTATGACAATGAGCTTCAATTCATCAGCCAAGCATTTCACCAATTTTATGATAAGAATCGGATACAGAATATGGCCTCGACGGCTTATAATCCTGCTGCTAATGGTTTGGTGGAAGCCTTCAACAAAACCATCATCAAACTCTTAAAAAAGTTCGTTTCTTCGAACAAAAGAGATTGGAATGAAAAGTTGGGAGAATGTCTCTGGGCATATCGAACAACGGTACGAACACTGACAGGTTGTACCCCATTCTCATTAGTCTACGGGTGTAAAGCAGTTCTCCCCTTTGAAATCCAAATTCCATCACTCAGAATAGCAGTGGCTAATGAGTTAACACAGGAAAATAATGATCACTTAAGGCTTCAAGAGCTAGAAGGATTAGACGAGAAACGCCTTCAAGCTCAACAGCGCATTGCATTCTACCAGGCATGCATTTCCAGAGCTTTTAATCAAAAATTGAAGGACAGAGTGTTCAAAGTTGGTGAGCTAGTTCTAGCTGTGAAGAGGCCAATAATTATTACACACAAAAGTAAGGGCAGATTCTAGCCTAAATGGGAAGGTTCTTATGTGATTGAAACGACATTCTCAAATGGCGCCTACAGATTACCCAAGCCTAACGGAGATCTGATAATGGCTCCTATCAACGGCAAATTCCTGAAGAGGTACTAAGCTTAATCTCCCTAGCTTAAACGGAGTATGGTGGAGATTTTATTCTGACGATACTAGGTACAAAGATTAGTTGGATCATATTCTATCATGTTATTATGACCTCTAAATAGATACGTTTGACTAATTTGAAACTTCAAAACCTATCACGTCTATATTACCTCTGATAGTGTTTTGTATACAAATTTAGTTGGATCATATTCTATCATGTCCATATAACCTCTGAATAGATATATCCAACTGAAACTTACCGAAAGTATATCACGTCCATATTACCTCTGATATTACTTTTACCCTAGCCTATCATTTATATTCAAAAAATGGTGGGTCCACAAAGTCAGATAAAGTCTCTTTATTATCTCCGGGAAGAGCAAATTACATAGAGAAGCAAAAAAGTATATCATTGGAGAGGAGCAGTCAAATCACGAATCTATTGCGCCAAAGCGGCTATCCTCTCATTCCTAGAGTCCAAGATGTTAGCGCGAGCCCGCTCCAGTCGTACCTCGTTATCGCTCAGGAGGGACAGTTCGGACCGAACATGAACAGAATCGGCACGGATGTCGCCCGCACGTGCCAAGTTCCGCTGAGCTGTATCCATTCGGCTCTTCAATACATCTCGAGCTGCCAATGACTGGAGAGCCCACTCCTTTGCCTGAGCGAGTTTAGCTTCCAATTTGTGGACCCTCGCTTTATTTCCCTCATGTTCGGCCTCGTACTTTGTTAGATGAGGAATAACCTCCTCCAAGACGGCCTGCTCTTCATCCATCTCCTGTTGCTATGTCTGGATGGATTTGTTTAAGCATTCCATCTGTTCAGCAAGCTTCGCAGTCAAGGAGTCATACACGGCCTAAATCATATCATCGACGTTGCCACGAGATAGTTACAAATATTCGTTAATGGGTTATTCTAAACCATTAACTATTTGCTCTAGCGCATCAGCTCGTCCAACATCATTGAAATTTCTGATCGGCGCTATCGCAAGCTGGGAGGACGTCAGCAGATTATCAAAGCTCAGGTTCTTCTCCGGCACCATGGAAATTAACTCCTTCAAACTGCGGTAGAATAGGCTGGTATATTGTTCTATCAGCATATCGAAGACCGAATGCACGCTAGGAGTGGCTGCGATACCGGGAAATCTCCTTCCTGGAATTACCACGGAGGATGTTGCCACGGCCATTTCTTCTACAGATGGCGCTACAAAATAACGAACACCAGCAACGGTTGAAGTTGCTGGCATATTCAACGAAGGAGGCACAGTCGCGATGACGGGCTCATCCTCCTCTGAAGATATCTGAACTGCTGTTGGCGAGACAACACCCGAAAATGTTGCAGATAAAGGATCGGCAGCTGCAAAGCATGCCTCTTCAAGGTCGAGCGCCGCCGTTTCATCGGCAGGATCCACAACAAAGTCAAAGGTTGCGTCAACTCTGCCCTCTCCTGAGATGTCTTCACCTAAAAAGAAGACAAGAGAAAGTTAATATCAATTTGATGTTAATTTCCCTAAAAGAGGCATAAAGACAACGTTTACCCATGGCCGATGGTATATATGTCGCGTCCGCAGCCTGTACAGCTAAATCATTTCTTAATGATGCTAAGCGAGCTGTCATACCTGGAGAAGAGGGTGCACCGACTGACACTGGCGGGTAGTCTTCCCAGTCTTCACCCAGATCCACTCGAGGTTCATCGAGTGGAATCTCGCTGGAGATACTTACAGATGAAGTAGGGGTTATTCTCATTATTTGTCTGGATAAAGGTATCCTTAATATGCTCGGCCTTGAAGGCGATCTCGTAGCACTACCAGAAGCAGTAGTAGCAGCAGCGATCTCGAGCAAAGAATCTCCGGCACTGCCAGCCGGAACTATGGAGGTTCCCACTCTAAAAGGTGAAGGACCTCTGATCAAAGAATCATCCCCAACAGGGGAAACGACAAGCTCACTCCTAGAAGCCTCTCTGGTGGAAGCCCTTTTTGGACCTCTGGCAGTCTTCTTCTTGCGGGGGGAAGGCTCTTTCAGAGTAGAAGTCTTCCGTTTCTGGGGGATAACGAGAGGCTCTGCTGGCGGAGCTATTACGCCTCTCGTTATTGTCAACAAGAACTCATCTGCCCCGGCGGTGTCTTCATCTTCATCCGAGGAAACAGACGGAATCTCCTCCCTCGCAGTGGACCCATGGGAGGGCATCCGAAAACTTTCACGCATATCAAAATCGCGATGGAAGGTATTGATGGACGCATAGAACTGTGCGTACGAGTGTAGAATGCGCAACTCTATAGAGAACGAAGTCGCGGGCACAGCAAAAGTAGCACCAGTACAGCCCGTGATGAAATATCGCCTTCCTCTGGCTCCATCAATAAGTCCACCTTTGGACTTGAAGCGGGTAATGACATTCCCCACATGCAACTGGTCGTACCCAAACTGCCTGGTGAACCGACTGGGTAAATAAGGCTCCAGGTAGCAGTGGTCATCGCTTCTGTACAGGAAATGGGAAGGTCTAATACAGACCAACCAATAGAAGGCTTCAGGAGAAAGAATGGTCCTCCCATAGCCCTCATTCTTAAGTTTCGTCCCCTGTTGATTAATATGTACAGGGGGACGATACAGAAGAGCTTCCAGCTATGGGCAATATTTAACGCCCGCCGACAATCTATGACGGTCGCCACGTTCCAAGAGGAATTCTTATAATTCAACAAAAAGTTATTTCCTGAACCGCTGGCAGAACCGGAAGACATTACCCTGGTGTTGTGAAGGATTAACCATCCCATCAGGTATAGGAAGGGTAATTCCACTCTGGAAAATCTTTCACGCTGCGTCTCATCTGCAAGCAGCACATCAGTAAGGGCCCTCAGGCCTGCTTGTATTCTACATACCATAGCAGGAAGCAGGCCCAGTCTTGCTTCGAACACCAAACGCACTACAGGCCATAAGGTGTTGCGATGGATGCGATCTGCATATGCGATTCCAGGCACTACTGTCACGCCCCAGTCCCAAAATACCGAGGGACTAGACACGTGGCAATGGCCAGAAGCACACACTGATGGACAACCCAATTTAATGGATCCATCAGGGCGTACTTAAGTTGTAAAATAAAGTCTACGATAATATGGCACAACTAATCTCATCCACACAAGATAAAATGTGATCCACAGATATAAGAAATAGAAATCATCAACCAGTCTCAACAAAGTGCTGCAGGGAATAACCCGATAAAAAATATGATATAATGGTTCAACAGACCATAATATAAATTACTGAATAAAGTAAATACTGAGCATGAACATGGATGCTCAGGAAAAGTTTTCAGCTAACACCTCATCCTCGGGTGTCGGTACAACTCATGTATCAGCTCCTGCTGCGGTCCCGTATACCTCAGGATAGACCTCGTCTACAAATCCTGGGGACATAATCCGGATCCAGGTCCTCAGGGGACATAACAAGGTACAGATAATACAAGCCAAAATAGATGCAGTGCAGCAAATAATGAAATAAATAGGGTAAGCTATATAACCATCTATGTGAAATGCAAGATGAGAGCATCACGAGTACTCAGGCTGAGCCACTACAAGCTCTGTATCGGGGAGCCGGTAGCGGTAATAATCGGTAATGTGTCTAGCTCTGCTCGAGAGTCTACGACCTCACAATAGTAGTAGATATATATAAAATAGCCTATAGCCTATGTGTCTCTCCCTACCCAATGTAACCACGCATCTCATGACCATAACGTCTCATGTCCATGTCAAGCAGGATCATAGCTAATACAACCAGTCATATAATATCTATGAATATAATGTCTATGTCATATACCTGTATCCTATACAGAATCACCATGAATATCTCAAGAAGACTCTGTCTCATGAATAGTATCAAGCGTCCTGGGTCATAGTGTACTTGGTAAGACAAGTACGAGAATATAAAGGGTCACGAATGTCCATCTCTAGATGACGTTACCCAACTCTGCGTACAGGGTCGACACCCGACTAATAATCGGATGCTAAGTAAGTCATTCAGTCCTAGGTCAAGCATGCACAACAATCACAGGAATAAACAAGAGAATAATATGAATCAATATACTGCAAGTTTGGCAAGGTACACTTGCTTGGGGTTTGAATACCAACAGTTATCCCTATATCAGTGGATCCTGCAGGTACTCCTCCAAAAGCTATAATAAACATCACCAACAGTCTCAGAAAATATCAAATAGCTAGAAACGCCTGTCCTTAAGTCCAATTTGGACACAAGAACAAAAATGACATTTTCGGGTCAAAACGGGGTCCAAATGTGGGCCACTTTGCACCGAAAAGCGTGTCAGGGTCAAAGGTCTCCAAATTTGTCAAACTTAGTGTCAACAAGTCAGGAACGATGATACGAATCCAACGAAACTTTCAGAATTAGATTTCGATGAGCCGATCACAAAATCGCCCATCAAGTGGAGGCTGTAGGGCCCACGATACGCGATTTTGTCAATGTTCTCAGAATCGAACCAAACTTGGGTCACAGGACCAGCGTATTGCTATGAGTCCGATGGCACAAGTTTCGTCTCGATCTGATGTGTGTACACAAAGTTACAATGTGTTCCAGAATAGGCGGATATGGGACGTTGTCGGCGGATACGCGTTGATTTCGGTGTGCACGCACATCCAAATCAACTTCTTCGAAATCCTGCACGTCCGTATCAATGACGCGCACGTTTTAGTGAAGACCGTGTGCGACAAAGTCATCCCGTTTGGCGGGGCGCACTCAGTTCCGGGGTGAAACAGGGTATTGGTTTTCCTGTTTTTGGATCACGTTTTGCGATCACCACAAGACGCGACGCACCGAGCGGGTTACACGGGCATCGAGAGGGTTATACAGTCTACGCTACACAACTGACAGAACTGAAAATAGAATCACGAGGAGAGAGAACGGGTTACCTGAACAGGGCTCCGTAAAATCGAGATTTTACGTGTCCGGGATGCTGTTTAGTGTCCTGGTCCGAATCTGCCGTGTCCGGGGCTAAGGAGGCTGCTGTGTCCATGTCTGCTGAGTCCGGGTCTCTGGGAGTGGCCGTTCGGGTGGTAGAGTAGGCCGGCGTGGAAGTCGACCAGAGCGAATAGGTCAGAATCTGCACAGTTGGCCGGAGTCTGTGGCCGGAGTCTGCACAGCTGGGTCAGAGGGGAGTCTGAAGCCGGACGGAGGAGAGTCGGGCCGGACGGGGGTGGCTGTCCCGTAGAGTCGGGGATGATGGTCGGCCGGAGCGGGTTGAGGTCGTCGCTCCGCCGGAGCGGGGTCAGCGGGCTGTAGCCAGAGTGGGCGACACAGGTCGGGGAAGGAGTCGCACTGTCCGTCGGTCGACGGGACTGGACCGGCGCGGGGATCGGCTGGAACTGCACAGCGACAGCGGCTGGCCAAAGTTGCACAGCAGGCGGCGGCTGGAACTGAACATCGGGCGGCGAGGACGATGTACGGCCGGTCGGAGTACAGCCGCGTGTGCTGTGGAGTCGCCGCGGGGGTCGACGGCCGGAGCCGGGCCGGTCGGGTGGCCGGTCGGGTGAGTCTCCAGGAAGGAGAAAGGAAGAAGAAGAATAAGGAAGAAGAAGGAGGAAAAATATATAGGAGGCACAGATATCAAGGTGGGGGAGGGAGGAGAGAGAGAGGGGGGAGTTTTCTATGCCTAGGGATTAGGGCCGGCTTGGGAGTTATGAGGGTGATGGTGATGGTTTTATAGGGAGGGGTGCATTGGATTAGGGTGTAGATTAGCCCATTTAAAATGGAGGGCTTAGATCTATCATGAAGACTTGATTTTCTTCATGTAAAGGAGGGGAGGAAAATATTGACTACGGTCAACACAAGGTAGGCTCTCCATTTGGTCATGGCTAATAGGGTGAGGGGACCTAAATTAAATAATTGCGACTTAGTTTCTAGGGCTTTAAAAATGCTTTCGGAGTCCAATAAATTCTCAAAAAATTACCCTCTGTCCGATTTTCTATTTTACGCCATAAAATATTATTTTCATAATATTTTAATATTAATTAACATTATTTAAAAAATTATTTAATTATAAAATACTCTAGTTTTAATCCTAGAAAATTACAGAAAATTATGTAAAATTATTTTAAAAATTTCTGAAAATTCAGGGGGTTTACAATCTACCCAACTTATAAAATTTTTGTCCTCGAAATTAAAATTTAGCCACGGTAGAAGACAAGGATGGTATCAAATTTGCATTGGTTAAAATGCAAGGCTAGGTTTGACAGAGTGGACGATGTTGCACGTTGCACATTCCGAAAATCATGAGAAAAATCCACATGAGCGAAAAATAGGTTTCTTCCGGTGTCATGGCAATGATGTGGACACCTAATTGCTCTTTTGCATAAAAATGCCCAACCACTGAAACGTTGCACCAAGATGGAAATGGAGGATGGGCTTGTCTAGGACAAGGGTGTGGAATTTATAGGAAGACAGTGACTAGGAAAGTGTCACGACCCGCACCCGAAATTTGGGCATGAGTCGTGGGTACGTCCAGCCTACGCCGCAGCATCGGCGGTAGAACGCTGTCTAGGTCTCAACATATAATATCCTGTCAATAGTCTCAGCTCCGTACGGAGGACAATGATAAATATCCACAGTTTTATAATATACTCAATCACAAGCTATAAGAAATAATGGCACGATGAGAATAGAAAAGAGTTTTATAAAAACCAACCACAAGTCCAACTCAAATCCTGGGTCTAAATGACCTAACAAAATCACAAAATAAATACAACTCAGTCTCAGTCTAAAACAATAAATGCAGAAAAATAATCTAAGAACAGCCAGGTACATTCTCCTCTAGGCTAGGCAACTCCTCTGGGGTTTCTGGAGTGAAATTACCCTCTAATCCTGGGCCGTAATGAGTGGGACACAAGCTCTCCAGGTCCTCTGAAAAATGTTATCCAGTCAGGATTGGAGCGAAGCACAAGCACTAACAGCAATTTCATTAAATTGACAAAATCTATAAACAGTGTAAGAAATACAAGATGAAAATAAATACTGAAAATGAGAAGTACAGGAGAAATAAAATAGGCAATAGAGCATCTAGCAATGAACAATAAATAGTGAATGCTAGAACAAGTGAATCAGAATAAAATAGACATCTAGCTAAGTGTTTGAATTATCAGTTTATTATGTGATCGGCTTGGGACTTGATCAGGCTGGTTATATATGATTAACTATGATTCTTGTAGGTCAGGCTAACCATATGGTTAGCTATGATGCATGTAGTGGTCAGGTTAATCATATATAACAGCTATGATGCATGTAAGATGGTCAGGCCGCACCCAACGTGAGAAGTGGGGTGAGCTATAATGCATGTAAAGGATTTGGATATGATCACATAATCTACTAATAGTTCCCCATCCCCCAGCTAGCACGATGAATTCTAATCACGACTCCTCATGATGGGGATCTAGGGTGCTAACCCGTATATCCATAGTGCCGGAATTAAGTATATAATACACTACAATTTATAGAAGTAATCAACAATGAAAACTGTCAGAGAATGTACTTGCCTGTGGTCCTGAGCAAGGTGTGAGGATCAATGTCCAAAGTGGAATCACAATGACCTATTTATGGAATATTAATGTCAGATATTTAAATCAAAGAATAACATGTTTAACAATTTAAAATACGAGGTTTCTAGGTCATTTCTGAGGTTTACTGGTCAATACTAGGTCCACTAGTCCAATTTTATATCATACTAAGGATACCTAACTTATACTAGTTAATAACTTAACTAGTAACTTAATACCTAATACCTATTTGGTATCTAACCTTACCTATTATACATGATACCAATTTAACCAATGCTAAATACAATTGATTTCATACACATAGGTACTCACTTAAAGATACATAAGTTGCACACACAGTTATCTAACACTAGCACTCTAGAACTAAACACATAGACACAGCCACTGAATACTGATACATTACCTACACACTACTGGACTACACACAGCAAGATACTCAAATTTCCCCTCTTCCCCTAGCTGTGCTGATACACCATACTCACTAATACTACCTAATTTCCTTCTATCTGGAATATTACACCTGCTTAGTAAGGGATGCCACTTCACAGTGAAGATGGAAATTATACTTAAGGAGAAGTCAATACTTCAAAACCTGAGCACTTCAACTGGTACTGAACACTGTAACATAACCAATAACAGGGACACACAGTCTCAGTACAACTGCTCACTCACCCACACAGCATTCATAAAATGTTCTAACTGATACCCACAGTACACACAGAATTCTACTCACTGATACTCTAGACTGGGACACACCCATAGGTATTCACTGCTATTGTACCTACACTGCTTCACCCAATGTTGACACTGATACACTAAAATCCTTACACATTTCCTCAAATGGTGCACTGCCTAGCACTGTATACTGATATCAAATACAAACTCTAGTCTAAAGCTAACACTTACTACACCTCTCCCTCACTGAGGCATAGTTCAAAGAGAGTACACCAAAAGCTAACAAATGCATTGGTCCAAGATATTGATTTAATGAGCCATTCACAGTTTCACAGTCTGGAATTGTTCAGACTTGCACATACATGGCTTAAACTTTGAGACAAGCAATATGGCTACTGGCAGGATCAATAGGCAACCATCAAACAAATTATAACTGATACTCAACTAAATACAACATAGTGCTCCACCTAGCTAATACACAACTACACATATACACTGGAACTGATACACTACATACACCCACACACACAATTCCCTGATACACTGCTATACATACTGACACAGTTAACACACAGATATATTATCTGAACAAGGACACACACACACACACACAGGTACATATAGCTAGGCTCATGCACAGCAATTGACTGCTCACCCAGGCCATAACTGCACAGCTACCCATCTGCATATTGGTTCATACTGATACATAATCACTCTTGCTGCACACCACATCTGTCTGCTGCACACCCATCTCTGACACCAGTGTTTCCCCCATCCTTTATGTGCAACAGATGCACTTGTGGACAAGTGCACAGCAGTGACCAACCAACTTGCTGTGCTCCCCTGTCTACCAATTTGCACTGCTTAATACTATCAACACAAGGTAACTGGCAGTGCTCAGCAATGTTGCTGTGTAACATGCCTGCACTCACTCACATGTTACACAAACTGAAATCTGGGACTCACCTCTAGCTCACTTACAGGGATTACACACAACACTGATTTAAACTAATTATACCCAACCACAGAATTCTGGATGCACAATGGAAACCCAAAACACACAGTTGTACATACCCGACTGAACACAAAACCTTCCCCATCGATGCACACAGCACACAACCCGAACACACTGCCCAGAATTCCCTAATACACATACCCGACTGTACACAACCTATTTACAACACAATAGATATATATATACATATAGATTCATATATCAACTATGCAGAATTTAAATAAGTTAGATAGGTAAGTTCCTAATAACATTTCATCAAACGTATGCAGTGCAGAAATAAATTCACATACAAACCCCTAAGTTCTCGATCAAAACCCTAAGAATCGAGTTCAACCTACACATATGTGATGAAATCAGTCTACATACAAATACCTAGGGTTAGGGTTCCTAATAATTGGGGAATAACCACGTATGAACACCAAAACCTAATCAAAACCTTAAAATCAAACTCTACTCAGAAGGGTGGTTTCCTAATGGCCATTAACATCTGAAAACAGGATTAAAATGAATAAAAATAGAGTTTTACCTAGGGAGATGGCTTCTTCAATGGAGGTTCTTCTTCTCCAAGGCTTCCTGACCCACGTTCCTTGCTTTCCTTGCTTTGGAGGAGGAAGATGGAAGCCCTAGGGTTAAATCTCGAAAATTGGGTGGGGAGATGGTTTCTCTTGATGGAGGCTAGGGTTTCTCCTTTCTACATGAAGGAAGAGAGGGTTCCCTTTTATATAAACAACTAGGTTAGGGTTTCCAAGCTTAGTTTTAGGTTAAACCTTTATGTTAAGTCATGTAGAACCTAGTTACTAAGGTTTGGTCAGTCCAGGGTTTGAGGTCCAACCTAAAGTTTGAATTCTAGGGTTTCTCTAGGATTGGTCTTCAAATTAGGGTTTAGTCAATAGGGTTTGTCTTAATGCATTCTAGGGTTGACCTAAAACCAAACATCACTAACAATATATAAATAGTTTATATAACTCAGCAGATTAATTGAAATACATAACTATTCAAAATAGTGAAATTACACAATTGCCCTTGCCTGAAAAAGTGGTAGTGACAAGTCTACCCTCCTAAAAGAAATTTCGTCCTCGAAATTAGACTTAACTAGTGCAAGAATGAAATCAGAAAAGGAAATACCTCAAGTCTAGAAGAGATACGGGTATTGCTCGCGCATTTCGTCCTCTCTCTCCCAGGTCAACTCCCTTGGAGAGTGATGTCTCCATGCAACACGAACCAAAGGAATGGTTTGGTTCCGCAATACCTTCTCTCTGCGGTCCAAGATCTCTACGGGCTGCTCGGGGTAGCTGAGCGTCGGACCAACCTCAATCTCCGAGTGGTCAAGTACGTGACTAGGGTCTGCCATGTACCGTCTCAGCTGCGACACGTGGAACACATCATGCACTCCCTCCAATGCAGGCGGCAAGTCCAGTCTATACGCCACTGCACCTACCCTCGCAAGAATGCCAAAGGGTCCGATGTAGCGTGGGCTAAGCTTTCCGCTTCTACCAAAACGAATCGTGCCACGCGTCGGAGAAATCCGTAGGAATACTAGATCGCCAACCTAAAACAAAACAGTCTCAACATGCAGTCTAAACAAATAAACACAAACCAAAAAATAACAATCTATACCTGAAACTCAAGGGGTCTACGGTGGCTGTCGGCCCAATGCCGCTGTCTGTCCTGCGCCACTCGCAGTCTGTCTCTGATGAGTTTCACCTTTTCTGCTGCATCCACGACCATTTCTGGTCCTAGCAAGGCCCTCTCTCCAACGTCGTCCCAAGATAACGGTGTACGACACCTTCGTCCATAAAGAGCCTCAAATGGTGACATCTCGATGCTGGCCTGATAGCTGTTGTTGTAAGCGAACTCTACCAGGTACAGATGATCCTCCCAAGAACCTTCGAGATCTAGAACACAAGTGCGTAGCATATCCTCGAGAGTCTGAATAGTCCGTTCAGACTGCCCGTCTGTCTGGGGGTGATATGCGGTACTGAACTTGAGCTGAGTGCCCAAGCTAGCCTGCAGACTCCTCCAGAAGTGGGAAGTGAAACGACTATCCCGATCCGAGACGATGCTCACAGAAACTCCATGAAGCCTAACAATCTGTCGCACGTACATCTCTGCTAGCCTCTTTGTCGACGTGCCCACCTTGAAAGGTAAGAAATGGGCTGATTTGGTCAACCGGTCCACGATGACCCAAATTGCGTCCTTCCCTCCTGGAGAACGTGGAAGCCCTGAAACGAAATCCATGGTCACGTGCTCCCATTTCCATTCTAGAATCGGTAAAGGTTGAAGCAAACCTCCTGGCCTCTGCCGGTCTGCCTTTACCTGCTGGCACACTAGACACCGAGATACGAAGCGTGCTACCTCGCGCTTCATTCCATACCACCATACGTGCTCTCTCAAGTCTCGATACATCTTGTTGGCACCGGGATGCATCGAGTACTGAGAGCGGTGTGCCTCCTGCAAAACCTCCTCGCGCAGCTCCCCGCTCGGCACACACATCCTCGTGCCGTGCCGTAAGGAACCATCCTCTGCGATAGTAAAGTCGTCCGACAATCCTGTCTGAACCTGTGCCCTGATACTCCTCAGAGCCTCATCCTCGTACTGCGCAGCTCTGATCCTGTCCATTAGTTCGGACTGTATCTGCAATCCCCACATCTGAATCTCAGTACCGGGAACTAACACCTCAATCTCCAAGCTTTCCAAATCGGCCAACAAATGTCTATCTGTCATCAAGTACATAGCCATCGGATACCTGCTCAAGGCATCGGCGACTACGTTGGCCTTCCCTGGGTGGTACTGCAATGAGATATCGAAGTCCTTCATCAACTCTAACCACCTCCTCTGCCTCATGTTCAGCTCCTTCTGTGTGAATACGTACTTCAAGCTCTTGTGGTCTGTGAAGATCTCCACACGCTCTCCGTACAGGTAATGTTTCCACAGCTTTAGAGCGAAGATAACAGCTGCCAACTCCAAATCGTGGGTGGGGTAGTTCTTTTCATGAGGGCATAACTGCCTGAAAGCATAGGCAATTACCTTCCCGTGCTGCTGAAGAACACATCCCAGACCCTTCCCTGAAGCATCACTGTAGATGGTGAAACCACCTGTCCCTGCTGGCAATGTCAAAATTGGAGCTGTCGTCAACCTCTTCTTCAGCTCATCAAATGCGGCCTGGCACTCCTCCGTCCAGACAAAATCCACATCCTTCCTAGTTAGCCTGGTCATCGGCGCTGCAATCTTGGAGAAGTCTTGTACAAACCTCCTGTAGTATCCTGCTAGCCCGAGAAAACTCCTGATCTCAGCCACCGAACTGGGGGTAGCCCACGACTCCACTGCCTCGATCTTCTTTGGGTTTACCGAGATTCCGTCACCCGATACCACATGCCCAAGAAATTCGACCTTGTCAAGGAAGAATTCACACTTAGAGAGTTTCCCGTACAGCTTCTCCCTCCTGAGAGTCTCTAAGACCAACCTCAGGTGCTCTTCGTGCTCCTCCGGGGTCTTGGAATACACAAGAATATCGTCAATGAACACCACCACGAACTTGTCAAGGTACTGGTGGAACACCTTGTTCATCAGGTTCATGAATACTGCCGGTGCATTGGTTAAACCAAATGGCATCACCATAAACTCAAACTGGCCGTATCTGGTCCGAAAAGCTGTCTTCGGCGTGTCTTCTTTCTTCACCTTCACCTGGTGATAGCCTGACCTCAAATCTATTTTTGAAAACACCCTCGCCCCACTCAACTGATCGAAAAGATCATCTATTCTCGGCAGCGGGTACTTGTTCTTGATAGTGATATTGTTCAAAGCTCTATAATCAATGCACATGCGCACCGTGCCGTCCTTCTTCGGTACGAACAATACCGGAGCTCCCCATGGTGATGAACTGGATTTGATGAAGCCTTTGTCCTGCAGCTCCTCAACTTGCTTCTTCAGTTCTGCCAGCTCGCTGTTGTTGACTCTATAGACATGTTGTGAAATGGGCTCTGCTCCTGGAACCAAGTCTATAGAGAATTCAACATCTCTGTCTGGCGGCAAGCCTAGCAACTCTTCTGGAAATACATCCAGGAACTCCGCTATCAGAGGATGTGGCAACTCCTCTTCTTCTGCCCTGGCTTCGCAAAATATGCTCTTGCTCTGTTCCGCTGCTCCTCTGACGACCTCAAACTCCGGCTCTCCTGGTGGTCTAAATAATACTCTGCCTCTATAACAATCTATAGTAGCATGATGCCTACTCAACCAGTCCATTCCGAGTACAATATCGTACCCCGAAAGTGGCATGACAAGTAAGCTCACGCTCAACTCTCGGCCTCCTACTGACACTCTCCGGTCCTTGCAATAATCATGGACTAGTATAATACCTCCACCAGTCATGATCTTGCAAGTCCTAGCTAATGGTTCTGTGTCTAAATGATGTCGAAGTGCATATGATACAGACACAAAATTATGAGAAGCGCCAGAGTCGAATAAGGTAAATACGGGAATACAATCGAGAAGAACCGAACCTGTGATCAAGTCTCCTGCTGGCTCGATCTCCTCGACTGCCATGGCGTATGCTCGCCCCTGGGGTACACCTCTCTGCTGCTGGTGCTGGGCGAAATTCTGATGTTGTGGTGGAAGTGGTCCCCTCTGTTGTTGGCCTCCTGGTACGGTAGGTACCCTGTCTGGTCCTCTCTGGGCGGCTGCTCCACCCTGACCTGAATGAATCGTAGGGCAATCCTTCAGCTGGTGTGTCGTTGATCCGCAGGACAGACATGAGCCCAATCTCTTCCTGCAGATATCTCTAGTATGTCCCATCTTCCCGCAGTACGCGCACTGGATGGCGGGCTGGTTCTGTCTCTGTTGCTGCTGCTGGACCTGCCCTCGGGCTGGTGCCTGATGCTACTGCTGAAAGGGTCTCTGCTGTTGCTGCTGAAAGTGTGGACGCTTGCCCGGTCCCGTACTACTGTTTGCTCCTCCAGAACCACCGCGTCCCCTCTTGGGCCTGAGGCCCAAGTCGTCCTCGGCTACTTGGGCATCCATCAATATGCCCTCGTAGGTAGTTGTGCGACGTCCCGACGTGCGAGACTTGATCTCCCTTGTCAGCCTCTTTCTGAATTTCTGGGCCCTGTCCCCCGGATCTCTAATCATCGATGGCGCAAAGCGGCTCAGGCGGAAAAACTCCGCGGCATACTCATCGACGGACGAGCTCCCCTGGGCTAAGTCATGGAACTGACTCTCCAAAGCTCCCAGGGCGACATCAGGAAAGAACTTTTCTTTGAAGAGTTCCTTGAAATCCTCCCAAGTGAGTCCCCTGCGCAAGAGTCTCGGCTCCGTGCGAAACCACGTCAAGGCAATATCGAACATCTGGCTGCCAGCGGCCTCGATCTGGAGGGCCTTCGGAAGCTGCGCCAAGCGCAAGTTCCTCTCGATGTCCTCTAGCCAATCATCGGCGTAGAGTATCCCTTCTGTCCCCTTGAACTCCCGAGGCATCATCTTCTTGAAATCCACAATGGTGCCCGGCCTCTGGTGGTGCTGATCAGGATGCTGTTGCTGCTGAGTGACTCTCTCCACAGCCTGGAGAGCCACTTGGTGAGCATTCTCCATGTTCACCCTCATCATCTTTGTCTGGGCCTGATGTGCCTCAGCCTACACTCTTTGGGCCTCTGTCGACGTCCTCTGGGCATCGACCATGCCCTGAATCAAAGCGAACATCTGTGCTCCATCGATGGGCACACCTCCTGGATGCTGAACTGGTGGTGGTGGTGCCGTCGTAGCTGTGGGGACCCTCTGAACAGGTGGTGGAGGACCCCCGAATGCTGCAGACACTCCCACATGTACTGGAGATGTAGGAGGTGCTGCGGATGTCTGTCCGGCAGGGCGAGAAGTAGCAGACCTCTCTGACTCTGCTGCTCCGAGTCTCCGGGACCTTCTTGGCGGCATCCTGAAGACAGATCGAAAGATTCAATTAAAGCAATAGATACGATATCATCAAGGAAGGACAGTAAATTCTAAAGGAAAATCAATAAGAGTAGTATCATAAGAATCAGAATTTCCTAATTGTGATTGAGCATATCCTCGGCCTAATTCCTATTTCCTAAAACAGGGTCGAAGTAGTACAACTAAGTTGTCGCACTACCACGATACCGCACAACTTACGAAGCTAGACCTGCATGGGCCACCACTAAAAACGTGTCACGACCCGCACCCGGAATTTGGACATGAGTCGTGGGTACGTCCAGCCTACGCCGCAGCATCGGCAGTAGAACGCTGTCTAGGTCTCAACATATAATATCCTGTCAATAGTCTCAGCTCCGCACGAAGGACAATGATAAATATCCACAGTTCTATAATATACTCAATCACAAGCTATAAGAAATAATGGCACGATGAGAATAGAAAAGAGTTCTATAAAAACCAACCACAACAAGTCCAACTCAAATCCTGGGTCTAAATGACCTCACAAAATCACAAAATAAATACAACTCAGTCTCAGTCTAAAATAATAAATACAGAAAAATAATCTAAGAATAGCCATGTACATTCTCCTCTAGGCTAGGCAACTCCTCTGGGGTTTCTGGAGTGAAATCACCCTCTAATCCTGGGCCGTAATGAGTGGGACACAAGCTCTCCAGGTCCTCTGAAAAATGTTATCCAGTCAGGATTGGAGCGAAGCACAAGCACTAACAGCAGTTTCATTAAATTGACAAAATCTATAAACAGTGTAAGAAATACAAGATGGAAATAAATGCTGAAAATGAGAAGTACAGGAGAAATGAAATAGGCAATAGAGCATCTAGCAATGAACAATAAATAGTGAATGCTAGAACAAGTGAATCAGAATAAAATAGACATCTAGCTAAGTGTTTGAATTATCAGTTTATTATGTGATCGGCTTGGGACTTGATCAGGCTGGTTATATATGATTAACTATGATTCTTGTAGGTCAGGCTAACCATATGGTTAGCTATGATGCATGTAGTGGTCAGGTTAATCATATATAACAGCTATGATGCATGTAAGATGGTCAGGCCGCACCCAACGTGAGAAGTGGGGTGAGCTATGATGCATGTAATGGATTTGGATATGATCACATAATCTACTAATAGTTCCCCATCCCCCAGCTAGCACGATGAATTCTAATCACGACTCCTCATGATGGGGATCTAGGGTGCTAACCCGTATATCCATAGTGCCGGAATCAAGTATATAATACACTACAATTTATAGAAGTAATCAACAATGAAAACTGTCAGAGAATGTACTCGCCTGTGGTCCTGAGCAAGGTGTGAGGATCAATGTCCAAAGTGGAATCACAATGACCTATTTATGGAATATTAATGTCAGATATTTAAATCAAAGAATAACATGTTTAACAATTTAAAATACGAGGTTTCTAGGTCATTTCTGAGGTTTACTGGTCAATACTAGGTCCACTAGTCCAATTTTATATCATACTAAGGATACCTAACTTATACTAGTTAATAACTTAACTAGTAACTTAATACCTAATACCTATTTGGTATCTAACCTTACCTATTATACATGATACCAATTTAACCAATGCTAAATACAATTGATTTCATACACATAGGTACTCACTTAAAGATACATAAGTTGCACACACAGTTATCTAACACTAGCACTCTAGAACTAAACACATAGACACAGCCACTGAATACTGATACATTACCTACACACTACTGGACTACACACAGCAAGATACTCAAATTTCCCCTCTTCCCCTAGCTGTGCTGATACACCATACTCACTAATACTACCTAATTTCCTTCTATCTGGAATATTACACCTGCTTAGTAAGGGATGCCACTTCACAGTGAAGATGGAAATTATACTTAAGGAGAAGTCAATACTTCAAAACCTGAGCACTTCAACTGGTACTGAACACAGTAAAATAACCAATAACAGGGACACACAGTCTCAGTACAACTGCTCACTCACCCACACAGCATTCATAAAATGTTCTAACTGATACCCACAGTACACACAGAATTCTACTCACTGATACTCTAGACTGGGACACACCCATAGGTATTCACTGCTATTGTACCTATACTGCTTCACCCAATGTTGACACTGATACACTAAAATCCTTACACATTTCCTCAAATGGTGCACTGCCTAGCACTGTATACTGATATCAAATACAAACTCTAGTCTAAAGCTAACACTCACTACACCTCTCCCTCACTGAGGCATAGTTCAAAGAGAGTACACCAAAAGCTAACAAATGCATTGGTCCAAGATATTGATTTAATGAGCCATTCACAGTTTCACAGTCTGGAATTGTTCAGACTTGCACATACATGGCTTAAACTTTGTGACAAGCAATATGGCTACTGGCAGGATCAATAGGCAACCATCAAACAAATTATAACTGATACTCAACTAAATACAACACAGTGCTCCACCTAGCTAATACACAACTACACATATACACTGGAACTGATACACTACATACACCCACACACACAATTCCCTGATACACTGCTATACATACTGACACAGTTAACACACAGATATATTATCTGAATAAGGACACACACACACACACACACACACACACAGGTACATATAGCTAGGCTCATGCACAGCAATTGACTGCTCACCCAGGCCATAACTGCACAGCTACCCGTCTGCACATTGGTTCATACTGATACATAATCACTCTTGTTGCACACCACATCTGTCTGCTGCACACCCATCTCTGACACCAGTGTTTCCCCCATCCTTTATGTGCAACAGATGCACTTGTGGACAAGTGCACAACAGTGACCAACCAACTTGCTGTGCTCCCCTGTCTACAAATTTGCACTGCTGAATACTATCAACACAAGGTAACTGGCAGTGCTCAGCAATGTTGCTGTGTAACATGCCTGCACTCACTCACATGCTACACAAACTGAAATCTGGGACTCACCTCTAGCTCACTTACAGGGATTACACACAACACTGATTTAAACTAATTACACCCAACCACAGAATTCTGGATGCACAATGGAAACCCAAAACACACAGTTGTACATACCCGACTGAACACAGAACCTTCCCCATCGATGCACACAGCACACAACCCGAACACACTGCCCAGAATTCCCAATACACATACCCGACTGTACACAACCTATTTACAACACAATAGATATATATATATACATATAGATTCATATATCAACTATGCAGAATTTAAATAAGTTAGATAGGTAAGTTCCTAATAACATTTCATCAAACGTATGCAGTGCAGAAATAAATTCACATACAAACCCCTAAGTTCTCGATCAAAACCCTAAGAATCGAGTTCAACCTACACATATATGATAAAATCAGTCTACATACAAATACCTAGGGTTAGGGTTCCTGATAATTGGGGAATAACCACGTATGAACACCAAAACCTAATCAAAACCTTAAAATCAAACTCTACTCAGAAGGGTGGTTTCCTAATGGCCATTAACATCTAAAAACAGGATTAAAATGAATAAAAATAGAGTTTTACCTAGGGAGATGGCTTCTTCAATGGAGGTTCTTTTTCTCCAAGGCTTTCTGACCCACGTTCCTTGCTTTCCTTGCTTTGGAGGAGGAAGATGGAAGCCCTAGGGTTAAATCTCGAAAATTGGGTGGGGAGATGGTTTCTCTTGATGGAGGCTAGGGTTTCTCCTTTCTACATGAAGAAAGAGAGGGTTCCCTTTTATATAAACAACTAGGTTAGGGTTTCCAGGCTTAGTTTTAGGTTAAACCTTTATGTTAAGTCATGTAGAACCTAGTTACTAAGGTTTGGTCAGTCCAGGGTTTGAGGTCCAACCTAAAGTTTGAATTCTAGGGTTTCTCTAGGATTGGTCTTCAAATTAGGGTTTAGTCAATAGGGTTTGTCTTAATGCATTCTAGGGTTGACCTAAAACCAAACATCACTAACAATATATAAATAGTTTATATAACTCAGCAGATTAATTGAAATACATAACTATTCAAAATAGTGAAATTACATAATTGCCCTTGCCTGGAAAAGTGGTAGTGACAGAAAGTGCTCCAATTATCGAAGCAATGGAAAGGGGCGCCAAGTTATATCATATCGTAAAACTGAATAAAATATCGTGTTCTATTTCTAAGTGGATTCGAGCTAGCCTCAGTCTCACTATCTAAGCCGAGTAGGTCAAATTCTTAGGTGAGGGGGTTTCACAATCCAGCCAACTTAAGACAATATCGTCCTCAAAATTAAAATAAGGCATAATTGGTTTAACTCCTTCACTTGCGTACGTAAGGCAAGTCAATCGCAATCTCCTTGCGATGATTAAAATCCTAATCACATCCATTGCACTTACTTCAGGGTTAAGATGATCACTGTTTTAATCAAAATTCAACCTATGGTTATCTCTTCTCGCTTTTTCAAATTATCCATATCCAAATTTAAATTAAATCCATATAACATCTTCAAGATCTAACTACGCATGTAAATTTTACCTCACGATCTCCAACTATCATAATCTCCTCTAGAAGTAATTCGAGTCCAATATTATTCCCACTTTCACTTATAAATTTTTGTATGCTTCAACTTTTTAAATCCCATTCACATCCTCAATATTTCAAATAGGTAGTCCGACCATCAAAGTTTTAATTCTTAATTCAAATCATCAAATTGAAAATTAATTTAAATGCAGTCCACCAATGTTTAAGTCTGAAATTCTATATTTATCCTCTAAATTCAAATTTGATGATTCTACCTTCATTGTTCAAAAATTTAAATCATGTACTTAACGTATAAATATTGGGTCCTCAATATCAATTCATTAATCCTCATCATCTTAGTCATTCTTCTAAAATTTCTTAAATATAAAATAGCTTGAACCTCCCCCAATCTAATCTTACTCGATCACAATCTAAAAGAAATTCCTCTCGAGTTGACAATGCACTGCTACCCAACTTGGAATTTATCCATCTATCACATAAGGCTATATACCTTAAGAAAATATTCCTTAATATATTTACTCATGTCATTCAATCCTCGAAACTTCAATACCGATTATATCATATATGATCTGTCCTTAATTACGAAAGAATAATCCTCAAGTATGTGATCGGCCTATGGGGTATATCTAGTACTCTCTGTGTATCAATTTATACCAAGCACGAGATTTCGTCTTTCCGAACTAAGGGAAGAAGGAAAACAATAATAAAGAGTTCAATGGGAGGTAATAGATTAGAAGTATGGGGATCAAGGAGTTTAAAGAATTCAAATGGGAATTGTCAAAGCAGTTATGGATTGAAATCCTATTTGGTAATCCTTTGCTCGCATACTCATATTAGTACAGTTATGTAACCGATACGATATGTCAGACATGCCTAGGACAAGTATATTCGTCTACTAAATACTACATATCTCAATCCACGTAAAGTAGTTATACGAAGGGCGAACCAAGCGTACTATGGTTGATTAGACCGTAATACACTGATTCTGAAATATATTATTGTGGGCCTCCCCAATAATACATATGTCATGAACAAGCTCGATAAAGAATAATCTTGCAAAACTAGGCTATAAAATAGCAGCATAAGTCAAGGTAGTATTTGAAATATAAGTACGCCAGATGATGATGAAAGGAGGTACAAATTATTCAAGTTCACAAAAACAAAATAAGCAACAGTAATAAAAACTCTACAATCTCTACAGTTATCATACAACCTCCTTGTCTAAGTCGCTAGTCGACCAAATAGGGGCAAGGACCTCTAAATTATATTGTCTGAATAACACTGTCATCTTTTGCTAGCATGCGATTTATGCCATTCAGTTATACCGCCTCGATGGGTCAAGTGGACTATGTGGTACTGGTCTCAAGGGAAAGAAAATATAACTTGCATCGAGGTGGGGTACAAATTACGTGATTTAGCACTAAGGGATAATCATCGGGTCATAATCTACAAGATTAACTCAAACTGTCAAGTTCTAACTACCAATCACATAATTCAAAAATTCAAAAGCAACAACCAAAATCCTAGCAAGCTATATATATATCCTAACATAGAATAAAATTACTAGGTCTATAATCAGAAGTGTCATGTGGCACAAATTGAAAGACGGAGGAAAGAAGAACATATTTTAGTCGTTGCGCATTAGCGAACGTTAAGGTCGCAGATGAACAACATATGAAATTAAAATATGGGGCTCTAGATAATATCATAGTTTCCTAAGGTGAAGGTGGTGAGCAATTCTCCGTGTTTGAGGTCTGATCTTATGGGGAATGTCATACTCGTTGCTCTGGGCTTCCTGAGGTACCGTCTGCTAATATCACGACAAGCACCTATATCTTAACACTATCTTACTATGCACATTAGGTTCAGTTCTAACATTCGATCTCGGATTTCTATTGGCTCCTCAAGACTGGGGTCAAACACTAGGGTCAAATCTCTAACTAGCTCTTAGCAGTGCCTATACTACTCTTAGGTCATTCATGACTATAACAAGAAATAATGGTAAATTATTCTATAGGTGAGGGACGCTAGGGTTCATTAAGCGTTCTACTTAGGGGTGTGTCAATACTCTAGTGGTACTCTTAATAGGAATGTTACTTTACCTATCATTCTATCAATAGGGACTTCTATATACTAGGAGAAAGCTACACTCAAGGAACTAATGAGTAGGCACATGAATCAAGCAGGATGCAATTTTTTTAACGAAATAGATTGGAAGGAGGAGGAGGAGAAGTCATAGTCAGTTGTAGATGAGATCTTATAAACTTATCCTATTCCTATTGCAGGCTTGCTCGGTCCCTAAGTTGAAACCGAACAATTTAGTCGTGGACCTGCATGGGCCACCACAAAAACCCTGTCACGCCCCAGTCCCAAAATACCAAGGGACTAGACATGTGGCAATGGCCAGCAGCACACACTGATGGACAACCCAATTTAATGGATCCATCATGGCGTACTTAAGCTGTAAAATAAAGTTTACAACAACATGGCACAACTAATCTCATCCACACAAGATAAAATATGATCCACAGATATAAGAAATAGAAATTATCAACCAGTCTCAACAAAGTGCTTCGGGGAACAACCCGATAAAAAATCTGATACAATGGTTCAACAGACCATAATATAAATAACTGAATAAATTAAATACTGAGCATAAACATGGATGCTCAGGAAAAGACTTCAGCTAACACCTTGTCCTCGGGTGTCGGTACAGCTCCTGTATCAGCTCCTGCTGCGGTCCCGTATACCTCAGGATAGACCTCGTCTGCAAATCCTGGGGACATAATACGGATCCAGGTCCTCAGGGGACATAACAAGGTACAGATAATACAAGCCAAAATAGATGCAGTGCAACAAATAATGAAATAAATAGGGTAAGCTATATAACCATCTATGTGAAATGCAAGATGAGAGCATCACGAGTACTCAGGCTGAGCCACTACAAGCTCTGTGTCGGGGAGCCGGTAGCGGTAATAACCGATAATGTGTCTAGCTCTACTCGAGAGTCTACGACCTCATAATAGTAGTAGATATATATAAAACAGCCTATTGCCTGTGTGTCTCTCCCCACCCAATGTAACCACGCATCTCATGACCATAACATCTCATGTCCATGTCAAGCGGGATCATAGCTAATGCAACCAGTCATATAATATCTATGAATATAATGTCTATGTCATAAACCTTTATCCTATACAGAAACACCATGAATATCTCAGGAAGACTCTGTCTCATGAATAGTATCAAGTGTCCTGGGTCATAGTGTACTTGGTAAGACAAATACGAGAATATAAAGGGTCACGAATATCCATCTCTAGATGACGTTACCCAACTCTGCGTACAGGGTCGGCACCCGACTAATAATCGGACACTAAGTAAGTCACTCGGTCCTAGGTCAAGCATGCATAACAATCACAGGAATAAACAAGAGAATAATATGAATCAATATACTGCAAGTTTGGCAAGGTACACTTGCTTGGGGTTTGAATACCAACAGTTGTCCCTGTATCAGTGGATCCTGCAGGTAATCCTCCAAAAGCTGTAATAAACATCACCAACAGTCTCAAAAAATATCAAATAGCTAGAAACGCCTATCCTTAAGTCTAATTTGGACACAAGGGCAAAAATGACATTTCCAGGTCAAAGCGGGGTCCATATGTGGGCCACTTTGCACCGAAAAGCATGTCAGGGTGAAAGGTCTCTAAATTCGTCAAACTTAGTGTCAAAAAGTCAGGAACGATGATACGAATCCAAGGGAACTTTCAGAATTGGATTCCGATGAGCCGATCACAAAGTCGCCCGTCAATTGGAGCTTGTGGGGCCCACGATACGCAATTTTGTTAATGTTCTCAGAATCGAACCAAACTTGGGTCACAGGACCAGCGTATTGCTATGAGTCCGATGGCGCAAGTTTCGTCTCGATCCGACGTGTGTACACAAAGTTACAACGTGTTCCAGAATAGGCAGATACGGGACGTTGTCGGCGGATACGCGTTGATTCCGGTGTGCACGCACATCCAAATCAACTTTTGTGAAATCCCGTACGTTCGTATCAACGACGAGCACGTTTCGGTGAAGATCGCGTGCGACCAAGTTGTCCCGTTTGTCGGGGCGCACTCAGTTCCGGGGTAAAATAGGGCGTTGGTTTTCCTATTTTTGGATCGCGTTTTGCGATCACCACAGGATGCGACGTACCGAGCGGGTTACACGGGCATCGAGAGGGTTATACAGTCTACGCTGCACAACTAACAGAACTGAAAATAGAATCACGAGGAGAGAGAACGAGTTACCTGAATAGGGCTCCATGAAACCGAGATTTCACGTGTTCGGGATGCTGTTTCGTGTCCTGGTCCGAATCTGCCGTGTCCGGGGCTAAGGCGACTGCTGTGTCCGTGTCTGCTGAGTCCGGGTCTCTGGGAGTGGCCGTTCGGGTGGTGGAGTAGGCCGGCGTGGAATTCGACCGGAGCGAATAGGTCAGAATCTGCACAGTTGGCCGGAGTCTGTGGACGGAGTCTGCACAGCTGGGTCAGAGGGGAGTCTGAAGCCGGACGGGGGAGAGTCGGGCCGGACGGGGGTGGCTGTCCCGTAGAGTCGGAGATGATAGTCGGCCGGAGCTGGTTGAGGTCGCCGCTCCGCCGGAGCGGGGTCAGCGGGCTGTAGCCGGAGCGGGCGGCACAGGTCGGGGAAGGAGTCGCACTGTCCGTCGGTCGGCGGGACTGGACCGACGCAGGGATCGGCTAGAACTGCACAGCGGCAGCGGCTGGCCGAAGTTGCACAGCGGGCGGCAGTTGGAACTGCACAGCGGGCAGTGAGGACGATGTATGGCCGGTCGGAGTACAGCCGCATGTGCTGTGGAGTCACCACGGGGGTCGACGGCCGGGCCGGTCGGGTGGCCGGTCGGGTGAGTCTCCAGGAAGGAGAAAGGAAGAAGAAGAATAAGGAAGAAGAAGGAGGAAAAATATGTAGGAGGCACAAATTTCAAGGTGGGGGAGGGAGGAGAGAGAGAGGGGGGAGTTTTTCATGCCTAGGGATTAGGGCCGGCTTGGGAGTTGTGAGGGTGATGGTGATGGTTTTATAGGGAGGGGTGCATTGGATGGAGGGTGTAGATTAGCCCATTAAAATGGAGGGCTTAGATCTATCATGAAGACTTGATTTTCTTCATGTAAAGGAAGGGAGGAAAATATTGACTACGGTCAACACAAGGTAGGCTCTCCATTTGGTCATGGCCAATAGGGTGAGGGCACCTAAATTAAATAATTGTGACTTAGTTTCTAGGGCTTTAAAAATGCTTCCGGAGTCCAATAAATTCCCAAAAAATTACCCTATGTCCGGTTTTCCATTTTATACCATAAAATATTATTTCTATAATATTTTAATATTAATTAACATCATTTAAAAATTCATTTAATTACAAAATACCCTAGTTTTAATCCTAGAAAATTACAGAAAATTGTGTAAAATTATTTTAAAAATTCCTGAAAATTCAGGGGGTTTACAACTACCCAGCGGCGAAGCCAGACGGAGAGGAAGCCAGCCAATTAAGCTTCCTTTGACAGAGGCTTGCGATAATGCCTTATATAACTGAAGGCTTTTGTGCCTGCAGGGTAAACCCCTATCTCCTCGTTAAAAATATGATCTGAAGCCCCTGCGTCTTCAATAAGGTCATCGACCGTGTTAGCATTGAGCATGCTCAGGAGGTTCAAGGGCCTATCTCGGCTATCTACCACCTTGTCTGGCTTACCATTTCTGGCCTGGTGGAAGAAGAGATAGGTTGCCCACTTGTTGATGTGAGCCAAATCAGAGGGCTCCTTATAGAAAGTGGTGCAGACAAGATAGTGGCATATCAGCTCCTGATATACTGCCACTGCCCGAGGGTTTGTATCCCTCAGCTCCGTGGTTGTGGGAACGTACTCCTCATAAGGAGTGTCTCCCATTGGTAGCTTGGAGATCTCCGCCATCTCATGCAGGGCCAAGCCCAACTCACCTAGCGGAGTGGCAAATATCCCGGTAAGCGAATTGTATCGCTCCATTAAGGCTAAAAATAAGTTAGGGTTGACAGACAGCCCAACACTTATGGCGCTCACAGCCACGAACAAGCTAATACTTTCCAGATCCGTCTGGAAGTGCTTCAGGGCCCAGGCAGTTAAACTGGCTCATCGAAGATTCCCGGGGCTAAGCCATCCACTGGTCCGAGGGTTGACCTTAGGGTACACTCCTCCTTGTCCCATAAAATCATTGCAGAAGGTCGATATTTGGACCGGCTGGATCAGCGACGTATCCTTACTCGGGACACTACCCGGCAGTAATCCCCTAAAGGGCATAACTAGGCCCGAAGGATGACTCATATAGGCCCCCCCGTCGTATCCTTTGTTATATAAAATCTTCCCCGGTCAGCCGTGAAGATCTGAAGTCAGAGCCCACATCATCTTCCTAGGATGTGTGGCATGGAAGAACGCAGAGATAGGGTAATCCCTGGGCATCCTGGGCAGATACATGATCGTGCCCTCAGCAGTAAACACCCAATCCTCCTTCTTGGGTTTAGTCTGGGACTGTTTGTCGATAACATCCCCGAACAAGAAACCTGGTTTCTTATACTCCGTCCCGTCTATGTATGTCAGGGGCTCACCACTGATCATACTCAGCAACATGCGTTCTTCTTGGGACAAGATCAGGGTTCCCCTTTCTTCAGGATAATTGGTGCCAGAGATGGGGAATGTCACATGGGACAAATTCTCCAGATAATTTGAGCTCAACATCCCGGCAGCAGAGCCCATAACTTCAGCCAAAGGAGACATATGCAAATCCACTGCAAAATGCAAGAAAACAAGTCAGTTTGTACACTGGATATTACACCCTTGCAGTTTATGCCAAAGATCATCAGTCTGAGCTTTTATGCCAGACTGCAACTTGAGTCTTACGCTGGAAACTATTTTCCATTGCGTAAAACTCAAGGTTGGCAGTATCTAACAGTCTGAGCTTTTACGCTAGATTGACAAAATTTAAATTTTTACGCCGGTATTCATATCCAGCGCGTAAAACTTAAAGTTTGTAGTATATGCCAAATCTCGACAGTCTGAGTTTTAAGCCAGACTGCAAAAATTTAGAGTTTTTACGCTGACACATTAGGAATGTGGGCGTAATAATAAAAATATCTCTGTGCATCATCTTCCTCAAAGAGGTTCTTAGCACAGTAGATGACCTCGTGCATACACGCACAACGTGTGCGAAGGGTTTTTTCTCCCAAAGTCTTTACCTGTAATATCCGGAGCACAGCTCGACGGTGGAGCGCTGCGTTCCGATCGAGGCACATTCAGCCTAATAGGATTTGCTCGTGCTTGAGCAGTAGAGCGAGATGAGGAAGCGACCTTCTTTTCCTTAGCAGTGGAAGCTTGTTTAGGTGCCATGGCGAATCTGGGTTCTCAGGAAAGAGACAAAGAAGAAAGGTTTTTTTTTTTTTGGAAAGCAAAGGTTTTGCGAAGACAGATAAAAAGTTTCTCTCTCAAGAACTTGGACTATTTATAGAGTTCGGATAACTCTTCAAATCCCTAACCAAATCTGATATTTAATATTCGGTTATAATTTGGGACCACGTCACCTATCATTTGAAAAAAGAAGACGGACAGTCAGTGGATCCAGAATTTACGCGTAGAGCAGATCTATGATTTTAAGCTAAGGAGCTTTTACGCTCAGAGGCTATAAATCTACGTTTTACGTCAGAGGCTATAAATCTATGGTTTTACGCTCAGATGCTTTTACGCTCAGGATCTTTTACGCTCGAGAGGCTATAAACCAACGATTTTATGCTCAGAGGCTACAAATCTATGATTTCACGCTCCGGAAGCTTTTTACGCTCAGAGGCTACAAATCTACGATTCTACGCTCGAAAGCTACAGACGGCCAATTACAAGGGTTTACGCAGAAGATGCTCCTTTTTGGCTATAAAACATTCCAAGTTCCTGAAACACACAGAGTTCAGCATTGAAGATGACTCTTCTTCTTGGGCCATTTGGAAGTTCATCCAAAGTCCAGTCAGAATATTTTACAAAAGTTCTAGTATGGCCTATTCAACGAACATTTCTCGCCCTATTTCAAGGGATTTTTTGGAAACCATTCTTGAAGATGATGGTCTGAACAAGAATTCTCCGTATCAAAGAAGTAACAGTTCAAAAATTCTACGCGACTCCTCGTCCAAAACAGTATGACAGTTTGGATCTTCAAAGACAACTTAATGCTAAGCAGCTTTCTATGCGTCTTCTGTTACGCGTAAAAGATGAGGCGAGATCAAAAATTCTTTTATCAGAGTTGGCATAAAATTATTCAGACGTGCCGAAGCTGCACGCTATTCAGACTTCCTCACAGTAGATATGGCAAATCATCAGATGCGTAAAAGAAGACAATTCTATTAATCATGATTATATATGATGGAAATCCAGTCTACAAAGGGTTTTTATCTTCATGATTACATATGATGGAAATCCTTTTTTCTACAAAGGGTTTCTCATTTTCATTTAAGATCACGCCGAGAATCTGTTTTGTCAGGTTCTCATATTGGTGGAGATCTCTTTCGTCTTCTACAGCAGTTAATCGGCTTTCACGGCCGATTAACAAGAAAATGATTAATGGTGGGAGGATACAGAACTGGGCATGTATCAATTATGCAAGCCCACCCTCCATCCGCCATGGCAAGCAAGCTGTGTGGTCCAATACGACCCTTCCTCTCTCCTGGACGAATCGCCATATGAAATTGCTGATCATCCCGAGCAAAGGAAGCTATGATATCCTTCCATGATCCATCGTTGCAGAGGACATTTGCTCGAAGATGCTTCTTTTTATGGCTCCTTACATGCTAGAAAAACATGATCTTCTTTTTCCTCAAGTCAGCACGACGAATCTTGGCAACCATCTCTCTTTTTGGTGAAGGAAGTGTGGAAAGAAAGGTTCACTCAGTTGCCTTTATATAGGCAGAGGAGAACACATCAAATCCTAACAAATTCCTAAAAATTTGCCGAGAAATCAACCTCGCAGAACGAGTCAAATTTGACCATTTCATGCTTTATTCAAAGTGTTTCAAATTATGAGGAATTTGAAAACTTTGAAGGGGGTCTTGTAGAAGCATGAAAAATACGCTGGGGAGTTGTTACCGTAAGATCCCCAAATATGCATGAAGCCCGCGTAAAACAGAGCTCCAGCACTGTGTGGCATAAAAAATGACTTCAGAGCCATTGGCGTACAACAGAGCTTCAACGCTGTTCAGCGTAAAACAAAGCTCCAGAACAACCCACGTAAAGCAGTATTTCCAGACTACTTCGGCGTAAAAAGGTCGCTACATCGCCACTTCAGTGTAAAACCTGTCTGCTTCTAATGCAGCGGGAAGTTGTACGAGGAACTCTTGGTATTCCTCGAATGAACCTGTCAGACGAAGCAGTGAACCTGACTCCTGACAAAGAGTACTGCACGGCGATCGAGAGGACGGCTGTAATGATGACTCTGCACAGAGCCCCAGACTGTCGTCAAGTGACATAACCCTTGATATAAGACGTCATTTACGCATTCAAGGAATATGCTGCCTATTCTACACAGGCAGAGATGAACTTTATGCTCAGGATGAGATGAAACCAACCGCCACGTCAAAAGCTGTTCTTCGTACAAAACTCGAGGCACATCTCTGCAGTTAATGCGCGAGATGGGGGCAGATCTCTGTATTTAATGCACGAGATTTGGTTCTACTTTTAAGGACTGGGAGAGCTAAAATTAGGGCTAATATGCTCACGTCACTATCCCTGCATATTACGCCACCCAGGCTACTTTCAACTATAGGAGCACGTCGTACGCTATCTCCTCAAAATACGCCAACCAGGCTATTTTCGACTATAGGAGTACGCCGTATGCTATCTCCTCGAAATATGCTAACCAGGCTATTTTCTACTATAGGAGTACGCCGTATGCTATCTCCTCGAAATACGCCAATTCAGGCTATATTTGCAAGGTACGCAATAAGGCTATTTGGCCCTGAATACGCTCAAGACCTCAGTCAAAGAAGGATAATTGGCTATCTTTATGTTGGTTACCTATCCATGCAACATCGAGCTTTACACAGAATTTGGCTTCTACGCCAACAAAACAGCTATTTGGGCTTCTACGCCAACAAGATAACTATCTGGTTTTTACGCCAACGTGATAGTTATTTGGCTTTCATGCCAACCTTCTCAATGCGAAGGGCAGTTACTTACGTGGCTTGCATACCGTGATCTTCGATGAGCGATTATACGCATTACCTCATAATGAGACACGCGTCACACGCCAATTCAGGAGATCATTCATACGTGGGTAGCATTATTATAACCGCCGCGTAAAAGGTGCAGCTCTTTCCACTGTTCGGTTTCTACATCGACTGGTCAGTTACTGTGACCAAACTCTATAATAGAGACCTCCGGCCATGGAGGTCAGGGGGAGGAGAATAACAGAGGTCGGATCCAAGGTGGAGAGAATTCAGGAGTCACAGACAGAAGTCAAGGTCAAGAAAGCACCTGTAGAGAGCTTTGGCAAGGAGAGCTCAACTTTTCCTGCAGTCTTTGAAGCTTCTTTTTTCTTCTTCTACAATACTTCTTCATCATCGTGTGGTCCAAGGGATAAAGTGATCGACTGCAGATCAGACTCCTATAGCAATATTTCTCCAAAATTAAATTTTTGTACTTAACATCCTCGTATAGGATTAATTGTACTTCTTTTTCTTGTTTGTAAACAAAGAAAGGGTTTCGTATAAACCTAGTTTCAATTTCTTTTGTTTATTATCAAACATCAATATCAAGGAAGAATAGTTGAATTGAATCAAAAGAGTTTATCCTATATGTGATTGAGTATTCTCATCCTGTAGCCTATATTCTATATCCTGAAACAGGCTCGTAATAGCACTTAGTTCAGAGCACCACTACGAATAGCACTAATTACGACCTCGAAGACCCGCATAGGCCACCACTAAAAATGTGTCACGAGCCACACCCGGTGTAAGGATGCAAGTCGAGAACAACGCCCAGCCTACGTCGCAGCAACGGTAGTAGAACACTGTTTGGGTAGTCTATCTAACAATATAATAAGCCACCACAATATCAATATACTCAATTACAGATCTAAGATGGAAATGAGCATAAATATGATAAAAGAATAGAATAGTCATAATTAACTCATGAGTTAAAAATAATACTAATGAGTCAGAGAAAATACTAAACAGTAAGCTGGAGACAAATCCAGTACAAGGAGAACAACAAGATGCTACAAGTCCCGGGTCATTTGCCTCAGTCGGGATGAGTCCCTCCTGAGCTAGGGTCTCTAGCTCTAAGCCCACAACATCTTAAGGTCCATAATGAGTAGGGTACCACTCCTTAGTTTCATCTAGGAAAAATATATTCAGTCAGAAAAGGAGCAGAGTACATCTCTAACAGCAGTTCTAATAAATGATATAAACTATGTAACAGTAAATAGATATGAATATACAAGATACAACAATAGATACAACAAATATATAATAAAGGAAATACTGGAAATAAATACAAGAATGAATAATATATCAATGACCAAGAATACTAATGACTAAGTGAATGAGTACCAGCTTTAACATATGATCAGCTTAGGAACTTGATACAAGATTAATGGCCTGGCTAATCATACGTGCGGTGTATGATTAATACTATTCAATGAACAAGACTTGATACAAGGAGGGTATGGTCACATATCTACACTATATACTCTTCGCCCCCGACTGGTATAGTGGATCCAACCATGGTACGCTATGGAACATGATTCTCTAGGAAGGTAGCAAGTCTCCCCGAGAATTGATATCTGTATATGTACAAGAAGAACAAGAAACAAGGCTTGCACAAGATACACCATATATACCAAGGAATAATATCTCATGACGAGATCCGGATATACTAATCCGTGTAACCATCGTGTCAAGAAATCAAGGATATCTACACTAGATACAAGAGACATAGAGGATATCATAAATGAGAAACTATCAGAGATTATACTCGCCTGAAACCTGGTGTATAGTATCACAGATGTCTGATACGGTACCTCGAAGACCTAGATATGGAATATAATATCAATATAAGGTTCTGAATGAAAATAAGTTAAACTAGTCAACATCTAGGTCAAAAAGCCATTTCTAAGTCAAAACAGTCAAACTAGGTCAACTCTAAGTCAAACTGGTCAAACTTGGTCAAACTACCTATTTCTAGGTTGCATGAGTCTATCTCTAGGATATTGGATTAATATACCATGAAACTAGGCACACTAGTTAATCTAAGATACTATGAAATCACTAAGATACCGTATCTCAAGATACGCAAACAATTAGATATATAAATATCATATATGCATACACAAGCAATAATATATATACCAATCCTAATTACAATTTCTAAGTGGATACCTTGGCTTTGAACCAATGCGGTATCACACCACTAAACCCCTATCTCGATACCCAACTCAAATACCTTGAGTAACCCTCAATACCTTTACACTTACCTTGGTATTTCAAGGTAATGTCAATTCTAGTGTATAATAACTACCCAACTCCTAACTATATACTAATAGGTATAACTCAAACAAATATAACTTCTAGTATATACTAATATGAATATTAAATACTAATTACCAACTACCATGCTATACTAACTATCAATGCAAACTAATACATATACATAACAATACATACATACATACATATATATATATATATATATATATATATATATATATATATATATATATATATACACATAAAAATAGATAACTAGCTAACTAGATACTACTAACTTGATAACTAAATAATTAGTTAACTAACAATTAATACACTAGCTAACTATCAATAACTACTACTAATTAACTAACTAAACAAACTAACTGAGACACCTAACTAGCTAACTGATACCTGCAAGTTGCTGTTACTGATGATCAAGCTGCCGTTGCTGCTGGGGTTTCTGCCCGCTCACTATTGCAGGCCTGCTACTGATGCACTGTAGCCTTGCTGCCTCCCTGCTGGTGTGTGCTACTGCTTGTTTCCTGATACATGCTGCTCGCCGCTATAGCTAATGCTTTTGCTACTGTTGAATGCTCGACTGCACATATTGAAGTTGCTAGTTGTTATGACTGTTACTGCCTGCTGCTTGTAACTCTGAAACTGCTGCACATGGTTGCTGTCCCGAGCCCCCCTCTTCTCACTATAATACACACACACAAGCACAACACCTATGTATATATCTATATACATAAACACCAATGTATATATATATATATATATATATATATATATATATATATATATATATATATATATATATATATATATATATATATATCTACATTGTTTATATACATATATATATCAACCTATATATATACACCCTCCTCTCTAAACATATATATATATATATACCAACACACATATACACATATAGATAGCATCACATACATATATACATATATATATACAACATACATATATACATATACATATACATAACCATGCATATAGATATATATAGATGTATATCTACATATATATAAATACATATGCATATAGATACGTTTATACACTAGTACATATATATCTACATTCATGTATCCATCTATATATATAGATATCTACATACATATACATAACAATATAGCAATATATATATATATATATATATATATATATATATATATATATATATATATATATATATATATATATATATATATATATTACCAATAGCTACAAACAATGGAAATTAAATCTAGAAATGCAATGCAACAAACACGTGGAGTGCATCGCACCCGTATCACACTAGATCTATGATACGCTTGCGATACGAGTCTACCACACAACCAAATATTCCCCGAAGGACACGAACAAGTCTAAAATAGTAAATATGAACAATACGAAGAGTCAAACACATATCTATGTATCCGTGTCAAAATGTGACATGCACAAAGCCCCGTGTCAGAGAAACCCCCCCAAATCAATATGTATCACCAAATTGTTGAGATACGGCCTACACTTATCCAATTGTGGATATGACACTAGCCACACATAATCAAACACATGTCAATTTGGTCTAATTTACCAATTGACAAACACAACATGGGTCAATCTCGGAATTCTTCCAAAATTGACACAAAATATACCATAACTTTCTCCATAGGCCTCCTATGAACCTAATTTCAATTCCTATGGGTAGCCTCATCATATGGGATAGTTTCTAATAATTAAAACATAGATTTAGAACCTAATTAAAAAAGGAAAATTAAATTTTACCTATTTGGAGATGTATTCCCAATATAACCTCCAAATTTGGTAAAATTGGCCTTCAACTTGTAGATCCTTGCTCCTCTTTGTAGATCCTTGCTTCCTCCTTCTAGATCCTTGCTTTACTTGCCTCCAATGATGATTTTGGAAGGAATTGGGAAGAAATTTGGTAGAAAATTGATATGGGAATGAAAACAATTGGTTGAGGGAAATTCTAGATCTAGATTTGAAATGAAAAGAGGAGAGAGAAATTTTTTCCTCTTTTTTAAATAGGCCGGCCCCTTGACCCCTTCCCCATGTTTCTATGAAAAGCCTAAAATACCCCTTTGGGCCTCTCATGAAGAAATAATCAAGGAGGGAAGGTTCTAGTCTAATGAGTTTAATTAAATTAATCATCCTCATAATCAATAGGCTTCTAATTGGGCTCAATTCTAACTAATTATAAATGTTGGTCGAAGGATCTAATCTAACTAGTTAGGTCCACTAACACAAGTCTAAAACAATAAACTAATAGCTAATAATAGTTAAATAATATAATAATAATTATACAATATGTACAATATTTAATTAATTATGAAATGATCAAAATATCCTTTCCTAAAAAATATGGTAGTGATACTAAAATACACTACCGCCACCAGCATCACCACCCACGATGACTGCCCCCAATTAGAACTGCCACTCGCAGTGTCATCGTGCACAGTTGTGCGCATAATAGTAACACATCAGCAGCTGTACGGTCGATCGCGTGCACGCGCTCAGGCAGCTGCGGCCCTTCCTTCGCACGGAGTTTTCTTCCTCGTCGCTCATCCGTTTCGTGTTCCATCTTCGCTGGTATATTCATAACCTATCTCTCTTCAATTCCTTTCAGATAGGTTAGTTTATTTTGTTTCCCGTTGATATCAAATCGTGATCCAAAATAAAAAAAAACTTGATTTCAGGATCATTCGAAACTGTCCGAACACCCTATTTTTCAAAGCCGTTTTCATTCAAACCAGTTAACCAAAACTCGAATTTTCTTTTCTAGATTAAAAAACATAATCGAGTTTTAATATCTTTAAATAGTTTATTTGAATTCATTTTATATTGTTGTTAATTCAACGTTGAAATTGACCAAAAACTTATTTTTAAAACACCAAAAATCTTCGATACGGGGTGCGTTCTGCCAATTGAGGCCACGTCATCGCGTGCAAATTTTATCGAATGGTGCGTAACATAAACACAGACGTGTGGGCTTTTATAAAATTCGATTTGGACTTGTGTGCACGCCAGAATCAACGCGTATCTGCCGAAAATACCATATCGGCATATTTTGACACCTCGCTATAACTTCGTGTGTACTCATCGGTTCGCAACGAAACTTATGCCATTAGATTCGCAACATTACGCTGGTATTGACCCAAGTTTGGTTCGAATCTGAGAACGTTGACAAAATACCGTTTTGTGGGCCCCACGGTTCTACATAACGGGCAATTTCGTGATCGGCTTATCGAAATCCTGTTTCGGATGTTCCGTTGGGTTCGTATCATCGTTCTAGACTCATAGACACTAAGTTTGACAAATTTGGAGAACTTTTTCTCTGGCATATTTTTTGGTGCGAAGTGGGCCACATGTGGACCCCACTTTGACCCAAAACTGTCAATTTTTCTCCTGTATCCAAATTAGACTTATGGGTAGTCAATCCTAGCTATTTCAAGTATTCTGAAAATATTGGTGATGTTTATTTTAGCATCTGGATGTGTACGCGCAGATTCCACTTATCCAGGAGCAGTTGAAGGAGTTCAGAACCCAGGCAAGTGTACCTTGCCAAACTTGCAGTAGATCCTGTTATATTATCTACTTGTATTTCTTTATATATATATATATTCTTGTGATATTCCTGCTCAACCTAGGACCGTGCAACGTTGCTTAGCATTATTTTATGTGACGGAATCTTTCTTGAGTTATTCATGGTGATTCTGTATAGGCTTACAGGATTCGTGATATGAGACTTGCATATTATATACATATCATTATGACTTGTTGTACTAACTAGAGATAATGATCTTGCATGTTATGGACATGAAACATTGTGGACATAAGACGTGACGTTATATTGGGTGGGGAGAGATACACATGCTACAGGTTAATTATGTTATATATATATATATATATATATATATATATATATATATATATATATATATATATATATACTATGTTACTAGAGGTGCTTAGTCTTTATACCAGAGCTTGGCACATTTACTGGCCCTACAAGATACTACTTACTGCTATGGGCTCCCCGACACAGAGCCTGTACTGGTCTCAGCCTGAATACTAGTGATTCTCTCATTTGCATTTTACTTAGCTGGTTACATAGCTTGCCCTGAGGATCTGTTCTTACTTACTGCATTCATTTTGGCTTGAGTATTTATTGTATCTTGCTATGTCCCCTGAGGACCTGGATCCAAATTATGTCCCCAGGTGTAGACGATGAGAGCTATCCCAAGGTTTATGGGGCAGGTGCTGCTATTAAAGACGTACATGTTGCAGAGGACGAGATTGTTCTGGAGGACTTCTCTTGAGCACACAGTATTCTCACTATTTATTTATTATGCTTAGTGTTATTAGATATTTGATATTGTAGTGGCTTCTGAATATTGTACTTGGAGTTATTTTTCTTTCCATTTTGATGACTGGTTGTTCCCCATAACATTATTTATATTGCTTTAGTTAGACATATTATTTTATATTATTGTGACTGGACTATCTCTTTATGATTTTAATGCTTATCATGGATGAGATTAGATATATAGACTGTGACAGATATTTGTAGACCATTTTATATATATTACAGCTTAAATGCACTCTAACGGGTCCATTAAATTGGGTTTGCCCATTGGAGTTGTGCTGCTGGCCATTGCCACGTGGTTAGTCCCTTGGAATTTTGGGGCTGGGGCATGAATATAAGTATTGACGAATATCCTGATACATCTTCGTCCCTCCTGGATGTACTGAGTACTGAGAAGTGTGGGCCTATGACGTAATCTCTTGCAGTATCTCCTCTCGACACACAAAGTCAACTCCCAAACCTGAGAGTCACATCCTCATGAATGCTCAACTTTTGTCTGCGTCCTGATTCACATTCTGCCTTGAGCTGCTGAAGTCTGATATCACCAGTCTTATCTACTCTGATCCTCCCAACTATAAAAGACTGAACCTGCAGACTCGCCATCAAACCGATATCACTAGGTAATACTACTACCTTGATACCCATCTCCTGCAGATCCTCCAAAATATGGCGCTGCTCTGTCAAGAAGTAAGCTCCTCCTATTTTGTTCAAGGCGTCTGCTATGACATTGGCCTTTCCTGGATGATACTGAAGGTCAAGATCATAGTCTGACAATAACTTGGGCCATCTTCTCTAACGCATGTTGAGTTTCTTCTGTGTAAACATATACCTCATGCTCTTATAGTATATGAAGATCTCCACTTGATCACCATATAGGTAATGCCTCCAGAGCTTAAGTGAAAACACTACTACTGCCAACTCAAAATTACGTATCGGATAACTCTTCTTATGGTCTCGAAGCTGCCAAGACGCATAAGCTATCAATCTGCCATGTTTCATAAGGACACATCCTAGTCCCACTCCTGAAGCATCACAATATACTGAGAACCCACCTGGTCCCACTGGAAGTGTCAAAATAGGAGCCAAAATCAAACTTCGCTTAAACTCCTCGAAAGAAGTCTGACAAGCATTTGACCACTCAAAGCGCACATCCTTATACATCAACCGTGTCAAGGGTGTGGAGATCCCAGTAAATTTTGCGATAAACCGTCTGTAGTAACCTACTAGACCCAAGAAACTATGTACATCTGAAACTGTATGGGGTACTGGCCAACTCTCAATAGCCTCCACCTTCTTGGGATCTACCTCGACTCCTCCACCAGAAATGATATGTCCAAAGAATGGGATACGATCAAGCCAGAACTCATACTTGCTGAACTTCACGTACAGATGTTTCTCTTGAAGAATCTAAAGAACTACATGAAGATGCTGCTCATGCTCTTCCTCACTCTGACTATAGACCAAGATATCATCAATAAACACTATCACAAACTGGTCTAAGTAAGTCATAAAGATGCTATTTATGAGAGACATGAATATAGTTGGTATATTGGTCACTCCAAATGGCATAACAAGGAACTCCCAATGACCATATCTAGATCTGAACACCATCTTGGGTATATTCTGCTCTCTAACTCTGATCAGATGATACCCAAACTGTAAATCAATCTTCAAAAATATAGTTGCCCCACTGAGCTTATCAAACAGGTCATCTATCCTGGGTGTCACGACCCGCACCCGCTTTTCGAATATGAATACGTGGCCAAGCCCAGCCTATGCCACGGTGTCGGCGGTAAAATGCTGTACTATAAGCCACATGTATAATCTATAACTCACATCATATATTCATCTCCATATTATACTCAATCACAAATACTAGTTTAAATGAAAACACCAAGATAATAATGAAATAACAGTCTCGATGCGGGTCCAAGGAGTCTTTCCAAAACTAAATATCCAAAGTATAATATTCAAAATACTTTAGAAAAATTGCCGGAGAACAATCCGGTCCAAAATAACTAACAGAATCAACTACTCTACTAAACTACTCTATTTCAGACGGTATCTGAGCTGCTAACTCTCCCTGATCCTCCAGAAGGGCAAGATCAGGCTCTATTATGTCGCTAGCATACGGTCCATAATGTGTAGGGATTGCATCCTCATTTTAGTCACCTAAAATATGGTTATCCAGTCAGGAAAGAAACGAGTACATCACAGTAAAAACAGTTCCAACACATGGTAGAAGCTATAATATAATAAATAGTAAAGAATATATGATAGCAACAAAACTGAAATCTCAATAAGACAACTAGAATAACTAAATGCTAAATCCTGTCATGGCAAAGATGTAGTACAATAACTCCAAGCAACAAAGAAATAACTGCAATGTATGCAAAAATAGATAGGAACAACTACTCTATGTGATTTAAAATACCTTGTTGACATTTGAACAGCTAAGGGATAAAATTCGGCAAACCACACGTGTCGTGTATGGCTGCTATTATTCCAGTAAGACCATGGGATGGAAAGGGTAGTTCAAACGTCCACTAAGTATTTCCCTCCCAACGAGTACAACATGGATTCCGAACCAGTCACGAAAAAATAACAATAATCCAGAACAGTCATGTATCTCATAATAAGAATCCATCATACTAATCTGTGTAACAAGTGTTAATAATCAAATAATCAATACTAAGCATGCATTATAGAGACTATCAAGCACTGAAAGTAATCATAGAAATATACTCGCCTGTGGTCCTTAGCTGTGGTTAGATCATGTCCCAATTCAGAGCCTAAATCCTACGTATGATATGTTACCATGTCAAGCGATAAGTTATTTTAATTTATTTATGTAAACCCCCTCGACCAAATTTAGGTCTACTTAGCTTAGATAGAGAGACTAGGGTTAGTTTGAAGCCAATTAGAATCAGAACACAGTATTTTAGATTTATTGTGCAATATTTGTATCACTTTGTACACCTTACCATTAATTCGATATTTGGAGCACTACACTTGCATTTGCTTTCAAACCAATTTCATACACTTTTCTAGTCATACCAGCCTTCCATTTTGACCTTTGTGTAACTCATAAATACCCTCTTTTGTGCTTCATTTTAGTCGCACAATATTCGTTACAAACGTCTATTTTTAAATCCAAATAAATCCAACTTTACATTTTTTGTCCGTTCCAATCGAAATTGGAGACATAACCTCAACCCATTTTATGAAACCTAATTTATGACAATATTTTATTCCGAGTCTACTACGTCCATGATACTTGTGTCCCACCCAATTTTAATCCTATGCATTTCCAATTAATTAAAGAGCACCACTTACACTAATTTTAATTAAATTGGTGTAAGGACCCAACCTAACCCAAAATTAGACCCAACACCAACCCAAACCCCCATTCACACCCTCAAGGTTCATACTAAATACCATATACCATTATAATCCACTATATCACACCAAACATGGTATTTTTTCTCATCCAATCCCAAAATTCCATTATTTGTGCAATTTTCCAATTGTTATGGATCTTTATGCAAAAATGCAATGAGCTGTCCACCTCTCATTGGATCCAAGTCATGAAGGAATCATCCCCCCCTCTTTGACCGGTCCATCCTAAAAAAATCCCTCCATTTGGTTATACTACCAACTTTTTCTCCTTACATCTCCACCCTCCATTCAAACCCCCATCATCCTAGCCACTCCTTCTTCACGTAGAGGCTTCCCTTATCCCTAGAAGGAACCTACAGCCGGCCCTAAACCCAAGGTGAGCACCTGCCTCTCTCTCGCCTACTTAAACACCTACCCCTCTCTCTCCTAAAACCCACAACCAACAACTTCTCCCTAACCGAAACCCTAAAGATACCACTACACCTTCTCCTTCAACCCGGCCCCCTCCCTTTCAACTCCGACCAGTCTCCTCCAACCGCCTTCCTCCACCACCTGCCCTCTCGACCTCGACCATCCCACGGCCATTCCGCCGCCATAATACCGCCAACCGTCTCCGCCTCCTCGACCCGCCACTATCTTCTCCTCCCCCGACTTCTTCTTCAACCCGACTCCCCTCTTTCCCCAGTCACCCCCATCGCCACCACAGCCAACCACCTCCACGGCCACCATCATCAACATCTCCACCGCCATCATGATTATCATCTCCACCGCCACCGTCATCACTATCACCACCGCCATCATTGTCACAACCACCATCACCAACATCACCATCATCATCATCGCCAGCACCCTTCCACCCTACTCCCCCTCCGTTCATCTCCACCACCTTAGCCACCATCGACCCCGGCCATCACCCCTACCTCACCGTCTCCACCACCATCAGCAATTACTGCCACCACCATAGCACCGTCACAACCACCGTCACCAATATCACTGTCACCAACATTATCATCACCATCATCAACACCCATCCACTCTACCCCGACCTTCGTCAGAGACCATAACCACCCTAGCCACCAACCTCCCACGGCCATCCCGCCACCGCCAGCATCCCGTCAATGCCGACCCTGCCGCTGCCGTTGTAAGCTGCTGCCATTGTCGCAGCTACTGCCAGTGCTGCTGCTGCTACGTGCTGTACTCGCCGGAGCACCACCCTCCCTCGCCGGAGGCAGGCCGCCCATGAGCCGCGGACATCACCCCCCCGGCCACGATCACGACTAGGTATATATTGCCTTCTTTTCTTCATATATTATCGATGTGTATTAGTGAACCCTAGTGCAATGTGTATTTGTGTGCATAATTTAGAATAGAAATTAGTATTAGTGATTACCTCATAGATAAATATAGTTATTTAATGTGTTACACTTGTGTTGACCTAGGTGTTTAGAAAACTGACTTGTGTATATTACCCTGTTAACAAGGACCTGTGTTTTGCGTTATACGTTATTTGGTATTATTGCGTATTTTGATAACTCGTTGTCTTGTTGTGCACGGTAATTGAGGATATGACACTTGTGCATTTTAGCTGCGTGCACACTCGACCCTGCTAGTTGACCAGTCGTTACCCCCCTTGCGTCAGTTTTTAATTACAGCGTAGTTGTGTTTCCTGTGCGTACTAATGTAACGACTGATGTTTATATTATATTATATTATATTATATTATATTATATTATATTATATTATATTATATTATATTATATTATATTATATTATATTATATTATATTATATTATATGTATAGGGTCGATGGACCGTTCAGGCGAGACTTCGGGAGCAGGATTTTGGAACTCGCAGCTTGAGGACCCAGGCAAGTATACCTTGCCTGATTTACTGTTTAATTTAAATTAATAAATGTTGTATGATATCTTGTTGCAATATTACATATAACTGTGCGCGTCCGAGAATGACTCGGGTGTAGTCGACGAATGCGTCGATGTGTAGTGTATTGACTTAGTCACTAGCAGACCCACCTACCATTGTAAGGATATTTTGATATTTTCCTAGACCTTGACACTTTTACACGTATCGCGATGACAAACTCATATTGGGATACGGGTTTGCGTACTCGACTAGCTATCGGTGCGTGTGACATGCATCACGGTTTAGTGCATAATTAGGGTTATCTAATTAATTGAGACCTGGCATATAGTTACGTGATATACACGTTGCGTATTCGACTTGTATATCTGCATTGGGCAGGAAGACAACTGGTAGGCGTATGGGATACACACATTGGAATCCGTAGTATCCAGAGGAGCCACGGATCCAATGACTTCTTTTATTCAGATACTGCGTTCTTTGGAGTGATACAGACGTATATATTTGTAGATACCTCGTTCATCGGAACGATGGATATTACATTTACATATACCACGCTCTTCAGAGTGTGGATGTTATGCCTATACCTACCCATACGTACCAAGGTTGTCCTCATATTGCATTCACTTAGATGGTTAATACACCCTTTTATTTTATTCAGTATTTATATATGGCATGTATTTTTGTATCTTGTTATGTCCCTCTGAGGACCTGGTTCCCTTCCAGATTTGGATAAGGCATACTATCCTACCATGTATGGGCCCGGGCAGGAGATGAGGTACGCGTCCGAGGAGGAGCTTAAGGTGCCACCATCAGAGTTTCCTTGATCACTGGTAGGCCTTCCACCTAGGGCTGGAGCATTCTAATCTAGTTAGCCAATGCTCTAGCCGTACTCTCTTATCTGTCTTTTCATACTCTTGTGTCACGACCCGCACCCAAAAAATTGGGCATGAGTCATGGGTACGTCCAGCCTACGCCGCAGCATCGGCGGTAGAACGCTGTCTAGGTCTACTATCTAGTTGACAATCTCATATAACAATACAAGTACCTGTCAAGATCTCAACTCCAAACGGAGGAACAATATGATAAAGATAACACAAGTACTTAAACACAATCTAAGCACAATTAGATAACAAGGAAGTCTAACAACTACAAAGTCTAAACAACAACTACTACTAAAGACATCAACAATAATAATCATAACAATAATATATCCTGAAATCAAATACAATACAAAGTCTCAAACCAAAAGCCGGGGACAAATCTGGTACCAAAAGCTAATAAATACAACTGAGGTCCTAGTGATCCCGACTACCAACCCAGAAATCACTCCTGAACTAGGGGGTCCCTGTCTGCACCATCGACAGGCTGAGGTCCATAAAATGTCGGACACCAATCTTGTAGATCCTTTGAAAAATATATCCAGTCAGGATTGGAGCAAGTACACCTCTAACAGCAGTTCCAGTTAAATGATAAAAACTATAAAACAGTTGTAGCAAGTAGCACAAGGTGAAGGAAATGAAGTATGAACAACAATATATATATATATATATATATATATATATATATATATATATATATATATATATATATATCAACTGGTGCATAAAGGTAAAGATGCATGAAAATTAGAAGCAAGATAATAATAACTGCAGGATACAAGAAATCTAAACTAAGATTAAATGTGTGCACAATGACGTGAAGTGAGTCCAGCAAGAATAAATATAATGAGTCAAGTCCAGAAAGTATAAGTGAGACCAGTCAAGAAGTGCAAGAGAGTCCAGACTAGAAAGAATGAACTCGTGTCTCTGAAATACCTGTTTTGACATGTAAACGGCTAGGGGTAAATACGGTTCACCGCACACTGGGTGTGCGGCTGCTATCATTCCAAATTAGACCAGAGGGAGTGATTCCAGATTTGGGAATGTTTATATGTCTACTCGAGTATTTCCCTGTCCCGACTTGTACAAGTGAATCCAAGACCCGACACACAAATCAAGTATCAGTCCAGCCAGAAATATGAGTGATGCTTGTAGTGAGTTCTAATGTGATGCCAGTAGGTGATTTCAGAAATATAGGTCAGAAACATAAAATATACGTGTCGCAAGTGAATGAATCCAGAAATACTAGTCCGTATCGTGCCAGAAAATCAGATAATACTATATTAGAAGGTGAATCATAATAATTATCAGATAATGAAAACTATTAGAGAATGTACTCGCTTGATATCTTGAGCAACTGGCGATCCGAACTGGCGTCACAAGGATCTATTACAAAAAGTAAGGTCAAAATGGGGTTCTAAAGAGTTATACATATATAAAATAACTAAAAACAAGCTTCTAGGGTTGTTCTAGGTCAAACGGGTCAAACCGATAAAATTAGGGTCAAAAAGTCAACTCACGGTCAAAAAAGTCAACTCTGGGTCAAAGGTTGGCTTTGGCGGTCAATCGGGTCAACTATGGTCAACTTTAGGTCAAACTAGGGTGCTCCTAAAATTCTAGGTCAAAACTAGCTCATTAAGCTAGTAAACCCACAAACTCGCCTCCTTGAGATACCGGGATACCCTCGGTATCCGATATCTCAACCTACGCGATATATATATATATATATATATATATATATATATATAAAAGCAATTCTAATCTCATTCCTAGGTAAAAATCCAATACCTCGCCCCGATACCCAATACCTTGAGTATCTCAAGGTATTGAGATACCTCGCATTACCCCTCTCTACTCTAACTAACTAGCTAACTATATATATATACATACTTATATATACTACTATATATATATATATATATATATATATATATAACCTTGTATTTAGACTATACCTCAATACCTTATCTCCGATACCTCAACTTACCTTCAATACCTTGATATCTCAAGGTATTGAGATACCTTACCTTACTCGTCTCATCGCTAACTAACTTATATATATATATCTATATATATATATATATATATATCTATATCTATGCATATAATATATATCTATATCTGTATATAGATATCTATATACCTATCTATCTATTACCCGTCTATATAAATACCTATCCATCTATCTATACTAACTATATATCTATGTATATATATAACTATATGCATATATATATACAACTATATATACACCTATAGTTCCCAGAATAACATGCTGAGATATTTCCTTTACAACTATTAGATGTACAGGAATACAAACATCATTTTTACAAATATTCACATCAGTGATTTTGTAAGGAGTAGTTAGTTCTTTATTATTAGTAGCACTTAATGTCTGAGTTGTTCGTTCACAATATTTAATAGGAACGATTCCTTCTTTGACGCAATTGAGATCTGCACCACTATCCACTAGTGCAATTAAATTCGTCAAATAATATTCATTATTAACAAGCATATTTATCTTGATATACCATTTATGGGTAATAAATAAATCTATTTTTTGTAGGAACTTGTTCCCAACAACATCTTCTTGTTCGTCTACTAAAAACAAATTTATGACCAACTACATAAAATGATGATGTACTCTAATGTTGCTAAAGCGGTTGGTAATAATGATAAAGAAACTGCACAATTTATTATTTACGGTTTTACCGGAATTCTTAGAGGTTGGTGGAATAATTGTCTAACAGAGTCTCAACGGCAAGAAATTATTAATGCTGTTAAAACTGAGACTAATTCTGAAGAAAATACTCAGGTCACCAAGACTGATGCAGTTTATACCTTAATGATAACAATTTTGGAACACTTTACTGGTGGAATTTCTGATCATGGAGAAAGAGTAAGAACTCTTCTTCAGAATTTAAGATGTCCGACTCTTACTCATTTTAGATGGTATAAAGATACCTTTTTGAGTAGAGTAATGTTGCTTGGTGATGCTAATAATGCTCACTGGAAGTCGAAATTCATTGATGGGCTTCCTAATCTCTTTGCAGAAAGAATAAGGCAAACTTTAAGAAGTCAAAATAATGGTATTATACCTTATTCTAATTACACTTATGGTAATTTGATTAATAAGTGTATAGAAGAAGGTCTAGCTTTATGTAATGACTTAAAGCTAAGCCATCAATTGAAAACTCAGAGACTCTCTGAACAAAAGCAATTGGGAGAATTTTGTGACCAGTTTGCTATGAATATTTCTAAACCTCCTAATACAAAGGGGAAAAAGAAAGTGAATGACTATAAGGCATATAATAAGAAACCTTATAGAAGAAGGAAATACCCTTCTAAAAGAAAAGAAACTACCAATAAGGAAGGTAGAAACTTGAAGAAGAGGAAGTCTTCCAAGAAAGTAATTAAATGTTACAAATATGGTAAATTAGGCCACTATGCTAATAAATGTTATACTAAAAAGAAAATTGAAGAAATTGAAGATGAAGAGTTAAGGAATACTCTATATAAATTAATGATCAATTCTGATTATGAAGAAAGTTCATCCAATGATGAATCAACAGATAATTCTGAAAATGAATGTGATAAAAATTGTCAATGTAACGAATGTGTTACAGAAAAAGATGTTAATTACTATAAATCTATAGTAGAAATGAACGGCTTATCAATTAATACTTTAACTCTTGATGAGAAGAAGGATATAATTGAAGCTTTATTACGAGACGATATTAGCCCCAGTATAAAAAATAAAATTATTGATTTTATTGGGCAAGAAAAATCAGGGGATAATATCCCTATTCAAAGTCCTACTGAAGCTTATAATATGGCTAAAGTTCTCTCAAGATATAAGAGTAGGCAAGTGAAACCTGTCACAATGTAGGACCTACAGTCTGAAATAAAGACTTTAAAAATTGAGATTAAAAATTTAAAATCTCAAGACCAACAAATTCAGAAGAGATTGGATAAGCTTGAGCTAGAAAATATATCTAGACACTCAACTAAAACTGTTACTACTGGTAACTCTTCTGCTAGTTCTTCACACTCTCAAGAGGGGGAGAATTTAGTAGACGAACAATAGAATTTACATTGGGCATGTAAGAGAGGCCTATAATTATGTCCATATTGGACTAATTCAAATTGCGTTTAAACCTTTAACTCTACCAGGGTTAAATGCGTCTATTATGACATCCCTTAGAGATGCCAGATGTTTAGACTGGAGCCAATCCTTAATGGGAGTTATGCAAACTAGTCTTTGCCATGGTCCAGTATATTTTAATGTTTATCCAAATTTAACTTTGTCTTTAACAGATCATCATCTATATGATGCTGTTACTCTCAATTTAAAAACAAATTCGATATAATTTTCTTCCTGGATCTGAAACTATAGCAATAATCTATAGAGTTCATTATAAGGTAATGAATACCATTGCCCCTAAGGCTAAACATATTACTAAGCCAGGGAAAACTACTTTGATAGAAACTAATTTGTTAATATCAAATGTAGCTACTAATCGAATAATCAGATGGGATGAAATTAACTTTCCCAAAGAATGGGTTTTAAGCCAAGCTGTATTACCACAACCTATTGTGGATACAGAAATTGATCAGATAATTCAAACTCACGATGGTGAGGTGGAAGTAAGATTTACTCCACAAGAAATATCAAGACTTTCTATATCAAGTAGAAAACCTTTACCCTCAACAATAGGGTCTACTTCTTCTAATAAAGAAGAAATAGATAGAATTCAAATATCTGACAACACAATAGCACATTCTTTGTATAAGGCAAAGAGCAAATTAAGCTCACCAACAATGTCGGAAATGGAATTTACTTCTATTTAATGGTTTTTACAACCAATCAAGAAGTACGGGACATTCTCAATAGAATGTACTATAAAGATATTAATTTTCGAAAATGGTTTGAGAAAACCTATTCTCTTCAAAGGAGATATGAATTAAAAGATGAATTTTATAATCATCTAGAAAGATCAAAATGTCTAATACCTTTTACTGACTGGTTTATTCATGACCATGTCACTAGGGAATTAGCACAACTAAATGTGTTAGAAGAATACTATAAGGTATGGAGTACCGATGAAGGCACAAGTAGTGGCCTAACAAGATCAATGTATCCTCCAAATGAGTTAATTAAACTCACTGTTAAAAATATGCCGGAGAAAATTAATGCTACTTCTTTCGTCAAAACTATTGACAGTAAAGAAGCAATTACCAAAGAATTACAAAAGAAAATTAAACAAAATAATTATACTAATGTTTCCATCCAAGTAATGGGTCAATAATTGACTCGGGTTGAATCTGCTTTGGATAAATTATTACATAAAATTGATGTAATTAAAAAATTAGATTTTTCCATTAAAACTGGAAAATCTTCTTTGCGGCAGACTTCTAATATCTCAATAAAACCTCCGCCTGAGGTTAAAGATTTTAAAGTTAGAAAGACTCCCGAAGTTACTAAAGATGATATTAAAGAGCTAATAGCTCAGTTTAAAAAAACTAATCTTCAGACAATTAATGCTGAAGAGATGCAATTACGAGAATTAATAGCTTATGCAAAGCAACAATTTGCAAATGAAATACGTCAGCAATCTGAAAAGAAAAATCAACTTCAGGTTATTAATAGACCTTTATTGAATGATACTTCTTCTGAAAAGGATGATTCCGAAGAAGAAGAAGAAATTAATCCAGAGCAAATTGATGCTATTCAACAATCTTTTGTTGAAGCTAAACCTATTAATAATCTCCAGATTAAGGCAGTTAAATATGGTAAGCCGAATCTTATGAAATATTATTATCAAAGACCAACTCCTACTGACGTATTATTTGAAGAAAATGATACAATAATACAAAATCATTATAGTAGGGGAGATATCTATGAATGGAACATAGATGGTCTTACTGATAAACAAATTCATGACCAACTACATCGAATGATGATGTACAATAATATTGCTAAAGCGGTTGGTAATAATGATAAAGAAACTGCATAATTTATTACTTGCGGTTTTACCGGAATTCTTAGAGGTTGGTGAAATAATTGTCTAACAGAGTCTCAACGGCAAGAAATTATTAATGCTGTTAAAACTGAGACTAATTCTGAAGAAAATACTCAGGTCACCAAGACTGATACAGTTTATACCTTAATGATAACAATTTTGGAACACTTTACTGGTGGAATTTTCGATCATGGAGAAAGAGTAAGAACTCTTCTTCAGAATTTAAGATGTCCGACTCTTACTCATTTTAGATGGTATAAAGATACCTTTTTGAGTAGAGTAATGTTGCTTGGTGATTGTAATAATGCTCACTGGAAGTCGAAATTCATTGATGGGCTTCCTAATCTCTTTGCAGAAAGAATAAGGCAAACTTTAAGAAGTCAAAATAATGGTGTTATACCTTATTCTAATTACATTTATGGTAATTTGATTAATAAGTGTATAGAAGAAGGTCTAGCTTTATGTAATGACTTAAAGCTAAGACATCAATTGAAAACTCAGAGACTCTCTGAACAAAAGCAATTGGGAGAATTTTGTGACCAGTTTGCTATGGATATTTCTAAACCTCCTAATACAAAGGAAAAAAAGAAAGTGAATGACTATAAGGCATATAATAAGAAACCTTATAGAAGAAGGAAATACTCTTCTAAAAGAAAAGAAACTACCAATAAGGAAGGTAGAAACTTGAAGAAGAGAAAGTCTTCCAAGAAAGTAATTAAATGTTACAAATATGGTAAATTAGGCCACTATGCTAATAAATGTTATACTAAAAAGAAAATTAAAGAAATTGAAGATGAAGAGTTAAGGAATACTCTATATAAATTAATGATCAATTCTGATTATGAAGAAAGTTCATCCAATGATGAATCAACAGATAATTCTGAAAATGAATGTGATGAAAATTGTCAATGTAACGAATGTGTTACAGAAAAAGATGTTAATTACTATAAATCTATAGTAGAAATGAACGGCTTATCAATTAATACTTTAACTCTTGATGTGAAGAAGGATATAATTGAAGCTTTATTACGAGACGATGTTAGCCCCAGTACAAAAAATAAAATTATTGATTTTATTGGGCAAGAAAAATCAGGATCCCTATTCAAAGTCCTACTGAAGCTTATAATATGGCTGAAGTTCTCTCAAGATATAAGAGTAGGCAAGTGAAACCTGTCACAATGCAGGACCTGCAGTTTGAAATAAAGACTTTAAAAATTGAGATTAAAAATTTAAAATTTCAAGACCAACAAATTCAGAAGAGATTGGATAAGCTTGAGCTAGAAAATATATCTAGACACTCAACTAAAACTGTTACTACTGGTAACTCTTCTGCTAGTTCTTCACACTCTCAAGAGAGGGAAAATTTAGTAGACGAACAAGAAGATGTCGTTGGGAACAATTTCCTACAAAAAATGGATTTATTTATTACCCATAAATGGTATATCAAGATAAATATGCTTGTTAATAATGAATATTATTTGACGAATTTAATTGCACTAGTGGATAGTGGTGCAGATCTCAATTGCGTCAAAGAAGGAATCGTTCCTATTAAATATTGTGAACGAACAACTCAGACATTAAGTGCTGCTAATAATAAAGCACTAACTACTCCTTACAAAATCACTGATGTGAATATTTGTAAAAATGATGTTTGTATTCCTGTACATCTAATAGTTGTAAAGGAAATATCTCAGCATGTTATTCTGGGAACTCCTTTCCTAGAAAAACTTATGCCAATAAATGAGATCACAAAGGAAAGAATCACAACCTGTTATAAAGACAAAAGAATAACTTTTGAATTTATAACAAATCCAATTGTTAAAATTCTTAATAATGTTAGTTTGAAAGAAAATCAAGTTAATTTCTTAAAAGAAGAACTTGCTCAGGTTACTATAACCCAGCAGTTAAAACAATTTGAAATTCAAAATAAAATTAAGCAAGTTGAAGAAGACTTCAAGCTACAAACTTGTAGTAATTTACCAAATGCTTTTTGGAATAGGAAACAACATATTGTTTCTCTACCCTATGCAGAATCCTTTAATGAAAAGGATATTCCCACTAAGGCAAGACCTTGTCAAATGAATCAAGAATATCTTGAGTTATGCAAAAAAGAAATCCAAGAATTGTTGGATAAAAAATTAATAAGAAAATCATACTCTCCATGGAGTTGTACAGCATTTTATGTAAATAATAATGCTGAAAAGGAAAGGGGAGTACCTAGACTTGTCATTAATTATAAACCTTTAAATAAGGTTTTAAAATGGATTAGGTATCCAATTCCTAATAAAAGGGATTTACTAAATAGAATAGTGAAAGCTAGAATTTATTCTAAATTCGACCTGAAATCAGGTTATTGGCAAATTCAAATTGATGAAAAAGATCGGTATAAAACTGCCTTTACTGTTCCTTTTGGTCATTATGAAGGGAATGTTATGCCATTTGGTCTGAAGAATGCTCCTTCAGAATTTCAAAATATTATGAATAAAATATTCATTCAGCATTCAAAATTTATATTATCTTACATTGATGATATATTGATCTTCTCTAATACTATTGAAGAATATTTTAAATATCTTAGTATGTTTAAACATTTAGCCATTAAAAATGGATTAGTTATTTCTGCCCCCAAAATAAAACTTTTTCAGCAAGACATAAGGTTTTTGGGACATAATATAACTAATAATACAATACATCCAATTGATAGAAGTATTGAATTTGCTTCTAAATTTCCAGATAAAATAACTGATAATAAGCAGTTACAAAGATATCTTGGTGCATTGAATTATGTATCAGAATTTTATAAAAATATTACAAATGATAAAAAATTTTTGTATCAAAGATTAAAAAAAAATCCTACTCCTTGGACTAATGCTCATACCGAGACAGTAAAAATAATAAAACAAAAGGTTAAAAATTTACCTTGTTTACATTTAGCCAATGCTGAATGGTTTAAAATTGTTAAAACAGATGCCCGTAACATAGGTTATGGTGGCATACTAAAACAATTAAATCCTACTACTAACAAAGAAATGTTAGTAAGATATCATTCAGGAAAATGGAATGATACTCAGAATAATTATTCTACTATTAAGAAAGAAATTCTTTCTATCATACAATGTATACATAAATTTTAAGATGATCTGCTTAGTAAGAAATTTTTATTACGCATTGATTGTAGTTCTGCAAAAACTGTATTAGAAAAAGAGGTTAAAAATTTAGCGTCTAAGCAAATATTTGCTAGATGGCAAGCAGAATTAGCCATATTTGAATTTGATATTGAATATATTAAGGGCGTTAATAATTCCCTTCCTGACTTTTTAACTCGTGAATTCTTACAAAACCATGCATAGGAAGGACAAGGGAAAACAGCCATGGGTTCCTCGACCCATGACTTCAGACTCCAATGAGTTTCGATATCAGTCCAAGAAAACTGTTCTTGGAAAAGGAAAGCCCTCTAATAGAGGCATCAAGATTCAAGATCCTGAAGAAACCAATATTTCTTACAAACAGGCGGTTGAGGTGGAAACAATATTCATCCAAAATAATTATTCAAATAATTATTCAGAAGAAATTCTTCTACTAGAAAAATCTGACATTCCAATGATGAATGATCCTTGGAAATTAAAAAAAATATATCTGGAAAATAATATATTTCCAGTCCAAGGAAAAGATCGCAATGTTTATGAAGGAATTTTGCTGGTAACTAAATCAGTTGAAATTGAGCATTTCCATCAGAAGACCAATGATCTTCGAAGTGATGTTAATTACAGTAAAATAATAATCAAGCAGATTATCACTCCTCAATCTTGGGGACTTCATCCCAACAGAACTAGACAATTAGTTCACCGTGAAAAAGGTATCAATGTATCTTTCACATATTGGGATTACGTTGAGGCGTTTACCAAAGTATTCTACTTTGACAATAGTAAACAAAAGCACTCATGGTTTATTCGAATTTGTCTAGAGACTTTGAAACAGGATATTCCTGTATGGTTTATTCGATGGTGGTATAAATTTGGAGCCACTTTGGAAATTTTACCTCCCTTACTACAAGAATTATTTGCAGTTTGGACACAATCTTACCCTTTATGTCAGAATGCTGATACTCTTTTAGAAGAAAAAAGTACCATGTATTTCTTTGTCCATTTTGAAATTTCTTATATTTTCAAATAGATAATTAAATATGAATATAATTATCTGAATTTTTCTATTCTTGCCAAAAATTCATGATTAAATGGTGGAATATAATTGATGATAAAGATAAAGTACAAATGGTACAGAAATCTATTAAGGATAATGAGATTCTTATAGAAGAAAAATTAAAAAAGGAAATTATTGAAGACCGTCCTTTAAAGAAATTAAAGGAATCTTTGAGAAGAAGAAATCCTCGAATCACTGAGGAAGAATTAAAGAAAAAATGTCTTCAATATATGCAAACTCAATTTGAGTCTATCTTTGAAACAGAAAATATGTCTGTTAGTTCTACCAAATCAGACAAAGAGGTAGAAGAAAATATGGATGAAGAAACTTTCTTCAAGAGGATGCATAAACGAGTCACTACTCAGTCAGACAATGAAAGTGATGATGCAAGCATGCATTAAGAATGCACTATTTCCAGAATACAGGTGGCAATCACTGTTCACTTTACTAAAGAGAATCTCTTTAATTATTGGCCGACAATGGTGGATCCTACCACTAACTTTGCTGAAACGTGGACGGAGAAGAAGTAAAGTAGATAAAGTAAAAAGATGATGGCGACGAGCACTCACGTTGCTGATTAAAAGGGAATCTTACCTGCAGCTGCCAGTTACCTCACTTGTATCTGTCAGTCGGTCGATATCGACTTCTTGTATTATAAATAGAGGCCAAGCCCTCTCTATTATGTACGCTTTTATTTTGAGTGTTTTGCATCTACTACTTTGTGTACTTGTGTGCTCTGTAACATATTCTCTACTATCAATAAAATTCCGCTTAAACGTTTGACGTCTCATCCTTCTTATCCTGGTTTAATTTGGTATCAGAGCCATGAAGGCTCAGGGCTGAGGTAATTCTACTTCTTTGCAAATATGTAAACGTATAGTTATTATTAAGTTGTTATGTTCCTTATTATGTAAATTCTATTATTTTACTTAACAAATCAAGTTGTTGTACACTACTCTAACGATAGTAAAGACCTAGCACGGCTGTCAACGATTTATGCCAATACACAGCCATCTCGGCAAATAAGGCAACGCGACTTGAATGCCGTTCCACTAGATAGAAGACACATCGCTAGAATAACTTCTAACATTTCTTATAGTTAATTAAAACAACAGCTTTTAACATAATAAGGAACATAACAACTTAATAATAACTATACGTTTACATGTTTGCAAAGAAGTAGAATTACCTTAGCCCTGAGCCTTCATGGCTCTGATACCTTATAATGAACTCTATAGATTATTGCTATAGTTTCAGATCCAGGAAGAAAATTACTTTGATAGAAACTAATTTGTTAACATCAAATGTAGCTACTAATCGAATAATCAGATGGGATGAAATTAACTTTTCCAAAGAATGGGTTTTAAGCCATGCTGTATTACCACAACCTATTGTGGATACAGAAATTGATCAGATAATTCAAACTCACGATGGTGAGGTGGAAGTAAGATTTACTCCACAAGAAATATCAAGACTTTCTATATCAAGTAGAAAACCTTTACCCTCAACAATAGGGTCTACTTCTTCTAATAAAGAAGAAATAGATAGAATTCAAATATCTGATAACACAATAGCACATTCTTTGTATAAGGCAAAGAGCAAATTAAGCTCACCGACAATGTCGAAAATAAAATTTACTTCTATTTAATGGTTTTTACAACCAATCAAGAAGTACGGGACATTCTCAATAGAATGTATTATGAAGATATTAATTTTCAAAAATGGTTTGAGAAAACCTATTCTCTTCAAAGGAGATATGAATTAAAAGATGAATTTTATAATCATCTAGAAAGATCAAAATGTCTAATACCTTTTACTGACTGATTTATTCATGACCATGTCACTAGGGAATTAGCACAACTAAATGTGTTAGACAAATACTATATGGTATGGAGTACCAATGAAGGCACAAGTAGTGTCCTAACAAGATCAATGTATCCTCCAAATGAGTTAATTAAACTCACTGTTAAAAATATGCCGGAGAAAATTGATGCTACTTCTTTCGTCAAAACTATTGATAGTAAAGAAGCAATTACCAAAGAATTACAAAAGGTAATTAAACAAAATAATTATACTAATGTTTTCATCTAAGTAATGGGTCAACAATTGACTCGGGTTGAATCTGCTTTGGATAAATTATTACATAAAATTGATGTAATTAAAAAAATTAGATTTTTCCATTAAAATTGGAAAATCTTCTTTGCGGGAGACTTCTAATATCTTAATAAAACCTTCGCCCGAGGTTAAAGATTTTAAAGTTAGGAAGACTCCTTAAGTTACTAAAGATGATATTAAAGAGCTAATAGCTCAGTTTAAAAAAACTAATCTTCAGACAATTAATGCTGAAGAGATGCAATTATGAGAATTAATAGCTTATGCAAAGCAACAATTTGCAAATGAAATACGTCAGCAATCTGAAAAGAAAAATCAACTTCAGGTTATTAATAGACCTTTATTGAATGATACTTCTTCTGAAAAGGATGATTCCGAAGAAGAAAAAGAAATTAATCCTGAGCAAATTGATGCTATTCAACAATCTTTTGTTGAAGCTAAACCTATTAATAATCCCCAGATTCAGGCAGTTAAATATGGTAAGCCGAATCTTATGAAATATTATTATCAAAGACCAACTCCTACTGATGTATTATTTGAAGAAAATGATACAATAATACAAAATCATTATAGTGGGGGAGATATCTATGAATGGAACATAGATGGTCTTACTGATAAACAAATTCATGACCAACTACATCGAATGATAATGTACTCTAATGTTGCTAAAGCGGTTGGTAATAATGATAAAGAAACTGCACAATTTATTACTTGCGGTTTTACCGGAATTCTTAGAGGTTGGTGGAATAATTGTCTAACAGAGTCTCAACGGCAAGAAATTATTAATGCTGTTAAAACTGAGACTAATTCTGAAGAAAATACTCAGGTCACCAAGACTGATGCAGTTTATACCTTAATGATAACAATTTTGGAACACTTTACTGGTGGAATTTCCGATCATGGAGAAAGAGTAAGAACTCTTCTTCAGAATTTAAGATGTCCGACTCTTACTCATTTTAGATGGTATAAAGATACCTTTTTGAGTAGAGTAATGTTGCTTGGTGATGCTAATAATGCTCACTGGAAGTCGAAATTCATTGATGGGCTTCCTAATCTCTTTGCAGAAAGAATAAGACAAAGTTTAAGAAGTCAAAATAATGGTGTTATACCTTATTCTAATTACACTTATGGTAATTTGATTAATAAGTGTATAGAAGAAGGTCTAGCTTTATGTAATGACTTAAAGCTATGACATCAATTGAAAACTCAGAGACTCTCTGAACAAAAGCAATTGGGAGAATTTTGTGACCAGTTTACTATGGATATTTCTAAACCTCCTAATACAAAGGGGAAAAAGAAAGTGAATGACTATAAGGCATATAATAAGAAACCTTATAGAAGAAGGAAATACCCTTCTAAAAGAAAAGAAACTACCAATAAGGAAGGTAGAAACTTGAAGAAGAGGAAGTCTTCCAAGAAAGTAATTAAATGTTACAAATGTGATAAATTAGGCCACTATGCTAATAAATGTTATACTAAAAAGAAAATTGAAGATGAAGAGTTAAGGAATACTCTATATAAATTAATGATCAATTCTGATTATGAAGAAAGTTCATCCAATGATGAATCAACAGATAATTCTGAAAATGAATGTGATAAAAATTGTCAATGTAACGAATGTGTTACAGAAAAAGATGTTAATTACTATAAATCTATAGTAGAAATGAACGGCTTATCAATTAATACTTTAACTCTTGATGAGAAGAAGGATATAATTGAAGCTTTATTATGAGACGATATTAGCCCCAGTATAAAAAATAAAATTATTGATTTTATTGGGCAAGAAAAATCAGGGGATAATATCCCTATTCAAAGTCCTACTGAAGCTTACAATATGGCTGAAGTTCTCTCAAGATATAAGAGTAGGCAAGTGAAACCTGTCATAATGCAGGACCTGCAGTCTGAAATAAAGACTTTAAAAATTGAGATTAAAAATTTAAAATCTCAAGACCAACAAATTCAGAAGAGATTGGATAAGCTTGAGCTAGAAAATATATCTAGACACTCAACTAAAACTGTTACTACTAGTAACTCTTCTGCTAGTTCTTCACACTCTCAAGAGGGGGAGAATTTAGTAGACGAACAAGAAGATGTTGTTGGGAACAATTTCCTACACAAAATGGATTTATTTATTACCCATAAATGGTATATCAAGATAAATATGCTTGTTAATAATGAATATTATTTGACGAATTTAATTGCACTAGTGGATAGTGGTGCAGATCTCAATTGCATCAAAGAAGGAATCGTTCCTATTAAATATTATGAACGAACAACTCAGACATTAAGTGCTGCTAATAATAAAGCACTAACTACTCCTTACAAAATCACTGATGTGAATATTTGTAAAAATGATGTTTGTATTCCTGTACATCTAATAGTTGTAAAGGAAATATCTCAGCATGTTATTCTGGGAACTCCTTTCCTAGAAAAACTTATGCCAATAAATGAGATCACAAAGGAAGGAATCACAACCTATTATAAAGGCAAAAGAATAACTTTTGAATTTATAACAAATCCAATTGTTAAAATTCTTAATAATGTTAGTTTGAAAGAAAATCAAGTTAATTTCTTAAAAGAAGAACTTGCTCAGGTTACTATAACCCAGCAGTTAAAACAATTTGAAATTCAAAATAAAATTAAGCAAGTTAAAGAAGACTTCAAGCTACAAACTTGTTGTAATTTACCAAATGCTTTTTGGAATAGGAAACAATATATTGTTTCTCTACCCTATGCAGAATCCTTTAATGAAAAGGATATTCCCACTAAGGCAAGACCTTGTCAAATGAATCAAGAATATCTTGAGTTATGCAAGAAAGAAATCCAAGAATTGTTGGATAAAAAATTAATAAGAAAATCATACTCTCCATGGAGTTGTACAGCATTTTATGTAAATAATAATGCTGAAAAGGAAAGGGGAGTACCTAGACTTGTCATTAATTATAAACCTTTAAATAAGGTTTTAAAATGGATTAGGTATCCAATTCCTAATAAAAGGGATTTACTAAATAGAATTGTGAAAGCTAGAATTTATTCTAAATTTGACCTGAAATTAGGTTATTGGCAAATTCAAATTGATGAAAATGATCGATATAAAACTGCCTTTACTGTTCCTTTTGGTCATTATGAATGGAATGTTA
>JAYESA010000013.1:112497093-112509593 GCA_036927795.1 Iris macrosiphon
TAACCCGACACCCGTAGAATCAACCTCCTCGACCGTCAACGCAAAATCCCTGCCCTGCTGTGCTATGTCCCTCTGCTGGTCCAAGGCATGATGTTGTGCCACAGGTGGCCTAGCTCCAACTCTCAGATCCTGTGCTCCACCAATTGGAGGTACAGTAGGGCAATCTCGCATCTAGTGAGCAGCGGATCCACAGAACAGACACACCTTCATCCTTCTCCTACAAATATCCCATGTGTGTCCTGCCTTCCTGCAGTAGGCACAAGTAGGCACTCTCTGATCCTGACCCTGCTGCCCTGGCTGTTGCGCTGTCTTCTGTACATAGGGATGCTTAGCTGGTCCTGTACTACCACTCGCACTACCTGAATCATCCCTGCCTCTCTTCGACTTGAGATCCAAGTCATCCTCTGCCCTTTGAGCGTCCCCTATGATCTGCTCGAAAGTTGCCTCACGGTCACTCCTAGTCAAAGACTTGACCGCCATGACCAAGATCTTCCGAAACTTCCTCGCCTTTGCTGCCTCACTCAAGCCCTCTATAAATCTGCCCAGACGGCAGAACTCCGCTGCGTACTCGTCCACCATCATGCTCTCCTGGACGAGTGCCTCAAACTGGCTCTCCAAGGTACTAAGAGCCATATCTGGGAAAAACTTTTCCTTAAAAAGCCTCTTGAAAGCCTCCCAAGTAAGTCCTGGTGCCGCGATCCTCGTATCAGTACGATTCCACGTCAAAGCAAGGTCGAACATCTGACTGCCCGCTGCCTCTATTTGCATGCTGTCTGGAATTTGTGCCAGCCTGAAGATCCCCTCGATATGCTCTATCCAGTCATCCGCGTATAGGATCCCCTCTGTACCCCGGAACTCCTTGGGCCGCATCCTCTGGAAGTCAATGATGCTGTTCGGCCTCGGATGCTGTGCCTGCTCTGCCTGTGGCTGGGTCTGAGCCACTCTGTCCACTGCCGTCATGGCCACCTGGTGGGCATTCTTAAGGCCCAGCCTCATCACTTCCACCTGACGGTGCTGCGCGTCCATCATCTCCCTGAAGAATGTAAATAATTGCGTGGCGTCTACTGGTGCAGGAGGTGGTAGAGGAGCTACCACCGGAACGACTAGGGTAGTTCTCGGATCGACATGTGGAGGAGGATCCCCGAGAGAAACATATGCTCCCTCAACCGCAGGAGTGGTGAGTGGAGCGGTAGCAGCTGCCTAAATATGAGCTGGACGAGAGGTGGCAGACCTCTCGGTGGCAACTTCTGGGACGGTACGATGGGATCGTATCTTCGGAGGCATCCTGAATACATATCAAAAGAAGTCAATACGGCGCAAGATACGATATCATCAAAGAAGGACAACAATATTTCAAAAGAAAGCAATTTCAGAATAATTAGATTGGAATTATTCCTAGTCGTGACTGAGTACACTCTCATCCTAGATCCTATATCCTAGAGCAGGCTCACAGCAGTACAACTAAATCGTTGTACTACCATGTCACTACCACATTCCGAAAACAGGGGTATTTTTGACTTTTTATAATATTTAATATTATTGTAGTTACAATTTAGTAATTGCATGATAGTATATTAATTTAAATAATTATATGTGATGTGTAATTAAATATAGTATTAGATGCAGTGCTCATTTATTTTGAGCTAGCAGACTTGACCAAGAAGCCCAGTAGAAGAACACCTGTCGGAATTATAGAATTTTGTATTTAATTATTTATTTAGAATTTAATTCTTGGAGTTTGTAATTAATTACCGTATGTTATTTAATATTTTTGCGCATTGCCTTTGCTTCGATAATTGGAGCGCTACTCTGACTTTTGTCTTCCAACAAATTTCACAATCTTGCCCTAGACATGCCCGCCTTCCATTCTGTTATTCTTGCAACTCATAATTATGCTTTCTGTGCATTGTTTCTAGCCGCACAAAAAAAATTGTCGCGGACGTTTATTTAATAAATCCCTATTTTGTATCGTTGTACGTTCCAATTGAAATTGGAGACAATCTTGAACTATTTTTCGTACGGCCCAAATTAGGGTAATATTCTGTTCTGAGTCTTCTTCATTATTGGTATAGATGACCTGACCTGATTCTGGCCCCATGTACTCCTAATTAATTTTAGAACACAACTTGCATTTATTTCAAATTAAATTGAGGATACTATTTTTACCGATTCTAAAAATCCCAATTTAATTCCAGTGCCCTGCAAATTGAGCCCACACCAAACTTACAGCGCCCCCTGACCCTACAAAATACCGAACATCGAATCGCCCGCCAAATTTTCGTCATTTCATGCGTCTGTGCAAATACCCAAATTTAGGGAGGCTAATTTGGAAATTTACATTTTTGTGTCAACATCCATTTGTTTAAAGCAATGAGGGAGCCCTAATAATTTAATTAAATCTCTCACCCTCATTCCCACATGAATTATTTTTCTCTCCATGTCAAATCTGGACCACTCTTTAGAAGGGTCTCATCCTCACCCTTCATTTACAAAACCCTCTCTCCCTATTTTATGACATGTCACATCAACCCTAATCCCTAGAAAACCTAGGTTTCCCCACCTCCTCACAAGCCTCCATCCTCTCCAACGTAGGAAACCAAATTCCTTCTCTTTTTCTTCTCTTTTCTTCTTCTTCTCCTTCTTCCTTTCTTCTTCTCTTTCCTTTCTTCTTCTCCTTCTTTTATTTGAAATTTGAATAATAAGAAAGGGGGGGGTGGGAAATCCTTCACCCAACCTCTGTACACCCCCGGCCCGGCCATCTTCTCCGGCCGAGCCCTGACCCGCTGCTCAGGCCCGGCCAAGCCTGGCCCACCATCAGCTACTCCCCACCGAGCCGAGCCGACCTCCGGCGGTCAAGCTCCACCCGCACAATCTCCTCCGGCTGCTCGACAACCCCCATTCCTCCCTGCTGTCCATCTCCCCCCGCACGATCATCCTCCGGCGGGCCGAAGCCGAGCCCCGATTCCCCGGCCGGCGCTGCCTCGACGCGTCTGGCGGCCAGTTCCCTCCGGTCAGCCGCTTCTCCCCCATCTGCTGCTGCTCGGCCGACTCAACTCCGGCCCGACGGTCAACCCTCTCACGAGCTCCTCCAACTCCCCATCCCCGCGTCAGCCGACTCGGGCCGGCCTGCTTCACCCTCCCGCTGCAAGCTCCCAGCTCCGGCGAGTTCTCAGCCTCATACCCCCTTCGACTTCACCACCAGCACCCGGCCTTGCTCCTCCCTGTATCACATCTGCCCCGGCCAAGCTCCGTACACCACCACCACCATCAGTCCGGCCGAGTCCCGCTGCACCCTGCACTCCGGCGACTCCTCCACCCTGCTGTGCTTCTTCCCTCTCGCTGCCAACATCAATCACCACCACCTCCATCAACATCAACCACCCTTACAACTCCCTCCGGCTGCACCTCGATACTCCGGCCACCATTCGATCCCAAGTCCGGCCAGCAAGCCCCTGTGAGCCTCCTCTCTCCCCTTCCTTCTTCTTATACATATATATATATATGTATATATATATACATACGTATATACGTGAGTATATATATAATATGTGTATATGTATAATAATTATTTATTTAATGTTTAATACATGTATTAGTATAGTGTATATATATATATATATATATTTTAGTATAATATGTGTATATGTATAATGAATTTTATAATGTGTAATAATTGTATAGGGTTGTATTTAAATAATTGTATGGGTATACATGTATATATGTATATATATATTTAGTATATGTGTGTAATAAATAATTGGTATATATGTATGTATTATTAAATGGTACATGTATATATTGTATATATTTTTAATTTATTAAATATATATTTGGTATATAAATGCATATATATATATTAGTATATGTTAATTGATATATGTTTAATAAAAACATAATTTGGCATATATAAATAAATGTAGCATAATATATATTTTTTGGGTATATATATATATATATATATAAACGTATTTTGGTATATATATATATATTCTTGTGTACATATAGGGTATGGGTATATTTTATTTGGTGTACATAAATGTATACTTATATATATTCTTAAATAATGGGTGATGTATATTTTCCACATAAATAAAATATATTTTCACTTATGTACATACAGTTATACCTATTTTGTATAATTTGGAATAACCATATATATATGTATTTAATGTGATGTACTAGTATTAGTATATATTTTAATAAAACACTATATATATATATTTTTAAAAATGTATTTTTAGCATATGTATGAGTATACATATATTTGTTCAACTAGTATAAATTAGATATGTGCATAAATTGGTGTAAATATATATATTGTAAGTACTAATGTAGTTAAAAATAGATATATGTATGTTATTATATCCCTACCAGATGACCCTAGATTGACCAGTGCCATATCTGGCAGAGCCTCTGACTTCATGGATTTGTGTGTTAGCGTAGCATCTGATACAAGTATTATTTTGATATGTCATTAGGACTGTGGGTTCCTCCACGCGACACTCTGGAACAGGACCTCGGTATTCACCAGCTAAGGACCAAAGGCGAGTACATTCTCTGATTAGTTTCTAATTTATGATATCTTCTATGTTCACTGTATCTAGTGTAAATATCCATGTTCTTGACACGTTGGTTACACGGATTGGTATACACGGATCTCGTCATGAGATGTTATTCCTTATTCATGGTGTAGCTTGTACAAGACTTGTTTTCTTGATATCTTGTGCATGTACAGACACTGAGACCCGGGGAGATTTGCTACCTCCCTAGGGAATCCCGTGCCATAGCGTACCATGATTGGATCTACTATACCAGTTGGGGGTGGGGAGTATTTTAGTGTAGATATGTGATCATACCAACTTTTCATGCATCATAGCTCACCCCACATCTCACGTCGGGTGCGGCCTGACCATCTCCATGCTTCATAGCTGTTACGTGTGATTAGCCTGACCTCTACATGCATCATAGCTAACCAACGGTTAGCCTGACCTTCCATGAATCATAGCTAATCACATGTAACCAGCCTGATCAAGTTCCCAAGTCGATCATATGTTAAAGCTAGTACTCACACACTTAGTCATAGGTTCTTGCTCATTGACATATTATTTCTTTTCCTGCATTTACTTACAGTATTTCCAGTATTTCTTTCATTGTACATTTCTCGTACCTATACATGCATCTGGTATATTTCCATCTAGAACTGCTACATAGTTTATATCATTTATATAGAACTGCTATTTAGAGATGTACTTTGCTCCTTCCTGACTGGAAAATATTTTTCCAGACTGTGACCTTAGTAGACTGGTTTCCGACACACTTGGGGATTGGAAGTTAATGATTGCAGGTATGATTATTTTGTCGTTAGACTTGTCTTGTATTTCTTGCTTGCCTTGATATCTCATCGTGCTTTAGTTTATGTGATTGAGTAGTTCTAGCATTATTTTATGATATTCACGTCTTCTTATGGAGTTGGGTATTCACGTGAGTTTGATTAGATAGTTACATGACCTAGACAGCGTTCTACCGCCGATGCTGTGGCGTAGGCTGGACGTACCCACGCACTCGTGCCCCTAAACCGGGTGCGGGTCGTGACACGTTTTTAGTGGTGGCCCATGCAGGTCAGACTTCGCTAGTTGTGCGATGTCGTAGTAGTGCGACGTCATAGTTGTACTACTACGTGCCTGCTATTGAATATAGGACATAGGATACTAGGATGAGAGAGGATACTCAATCACAAATTCTTGAGAGATTTCTGGGACGACCCCTTGAGAATCTTATTATAATTTATAATTTAAATCTTTTCTTGTTTCCGTCCGCTCTCGCTTGTTGTTATTGAACTTGATCCTTGTTGATCAGTTATTAAAATTAATTCTTGGTATCGTTGTTGAGTTGATTTCATATCGAGATGAATTTTATGGGCTAAAATTTACGGTATCATCTGATGACATATGTTGATGAGGACAGTGAGAAAGGTAAAACGTCTACTTTGGTTATGGACCCTAGAGTTTATCGCAGCCATATTAGCTGTGGTGACGAGAACGTAAGAACCTGACTTGGATGTACATACTAAAGTTATGAAACTTAGAGTCTCTCGCAGCCATACCGGTTGGCGTGGCGAGGATTCTAGATGACATGATTATAGGGTTGCATATCTTAGTTACGGAACCTGTCGTTTATCGCACCTATGCTTACTGGCGTGGCAAGGATTCTGTGTGTCATGACTTCTGACAGACGTGTATGATTATCAGGTTGTATCTTAAATTGGTTCTTAAAGTATCATCTCAAGACTTATCTATTTCTGTTATTCCAGGACCTTGTTCCATCGCTTCTTTTCTTTACTAGCAGTAAAGATACCTTCTGTCCTCAATCCAATTCCTTTTGAGCTTCTATTCCTTGAGAGTTCCTTGTTAAGTATGATAATTAGTGACTTGTAATTATGTCTGTGTCTTGAGTATTAGTATTGACTGAGTGTAACTTGTGAGTTTGTAAGTATTTCCTAGTTGGACATGTGAGCAGTAGGATTTAATCTAGAGTTAGCCCTTAGCATAGTACCTTGTAACAATGATTCTAGTAGAAGTGTCATTAGAGACTGAGAGTTAAGGAGAGTATAGAGTATCAGTGATAGTTCTCAGAGTTAGTATCAGAGCCAATTACCCGTCCTGGATAATCATAATTATGTAATTGGATGATCTATGTAAACAATTAAGTATCAAGGAATTTTATTAAAGATTAATGGAGCATGATGTTCAAATTTGATGATTGATACTGGGTGGATCAAGAGTAAAGAAATGTATATATATAAAGGGTTTTAATGAGATGCCATAAGTAGAGAAATATCAAGATTGGTAATGAAAAGTTGTGAAATATATCACAGAATAGTTTAACAGGCTGTAAAAGGTTTAAGAGATATGCTTATACATCAATCGAGATATGGAACCATATGCCTGCCCTTGAGATTGAAGTAAAGCATGGGTATTATAGAAAGTGCAAGTGATCATGATTTGTAATAAGTTTGATGAGATAATCTAATAATGAAGCTAGTGTTACCTTACCAATAGTGCTAGTGATTCTATATCAAATATTTGTTGAGCAAGGTGCTAATGACAGTAAGTACTTCGTGTGATGAAAATTAGATTGGTGTATTTGTGTGGACCTTGAGTATTAGAGACTGAGAGTATCTATATATATACTTGAGGATTTAAATTTATAGTTTGAAGAGTGGGAATGAATTTTAATTTTAAGAATTTAGAGGAGTTAAGATTTTATGTTATTAAAATTTTGAGTATTCGAATTCAATTAAATAAACATAGTCAAAGCTATAAGGATTTTAAAAGTGATTAAAATTTTCGATATTTGAGTATCTGATTTTGAGGAGGTATATGCAATCATTTTTAAGTTGATCGAGAAGTTAAACCTTGACGATTATTTTGAGGATTAATTTTATGGTAGATAAGAGATGAATATTAATATATGAGTAGATGATATACAGGGTAAGGATCTGATGACTTGAGCATGATTGAGGTGGCACCGCAGACTGACTTGGGTGTCCATCTAGAGTTGTATTAGAAAGGGTTTAGCACTTAGTATGGTGTTACACTTGGTGTGCACTGGAGTGATGAGAAAATAGTATGGACAATTGTAGTAGGAACGGGAACTGACAGAGGGTATGGTACTAAAGAGATAGAGGTATCAAACCTTGGATGCATTATTGAATCATGGTTATATTAGAGATTCTTGGCATCAGATTTAAGTATTTATAGACATGTGTGTGCAATATGGATATATTCATGGATCTTGTGGAGAAATGACTAGTTGATGTGGGTACCAGTGTACAGGAATAGGAAGTAGTTAGTGAATATGCTAGAGTTAAGTGTATGTTAGAGATAGGAGATACTGCAGGTAATGTGTTAGCAAGTTCTGATCTCTCCTTCCTTCTGTCCCTATCTACTTGATTGATTGATTGATACCTTAGTACTGTAGCTTGTATTCATGATTTTGTTAGAATGTAGCTAGTAGTACAACCTGATACAGAGACTGCAATACCATGACAAAAGACACCATGACCGTACATAATCCTCCTAGGTTGCATGTTGTATGATTGTAGTAAAGATTTTCCTAGACCATGATTATTGGGGTGTAACCATGACGAAGATTAATGAAAGAGTTATGACTTGATGAGAGAGACAAGATGATTAAAATCCGAGGATAAACATTGATGTAAATAGAGGGTTAAGAAATTAACATGGCATAATTGGTGGGTTATTAATTCCAGGAAGATTATAACATGTTTAAATTGGTTATTAAAATGGGAAATTTTTGGAGATTTATCAATATATTTATTTAATTGCAAGTTATGAATTTTAGAATTTTATATGGAATGTTGCAATTAGAGAATCTTCAAGTATCGCATTGTTGAGTATTTGAGGAAAAGGAAATCGAGAAATAAAATTTTGATGGATAAATGTTTAAATTCAAACTTGTGGGAAGAGATTACATTTTAAAATTGTGCATTGATAAAAATCAAGTTAGAGGAGTGGATATTAAAATTCGAGTATTAAATTATTAACTAAAACTTTCAAGAAAATTTTTGATAAAAATGGACTTTGATTTTATTTTGAGGATTTTTCAGGTTATGCAATAATTTTAGAATTTTGAAATTGTGAAAAGACATTGTGGAATATTAACTGATTTCATGGATGATAAATTTAAACTTTGAGGGAAATAATAATGTGTATGAATAACGCTACTTTGAGGATTTTAAATTTCGAGAACGAAATTCTTTTAAGGAGGGTAGACTTGTCACTACCACGTTCCGAAAACAGGGGTATTTTTGACTTTTTATAATATTTAATATTATTGTAGTTATAATTTAGTAATTGCATGATAGTATATTAATTTAAATAATTATGTGTGATGTATAATTAAATATAGTATTAGATGCAGTGCTCATTTATTTTGAGCTAGCAGACTTGACCTAGAAGCCCAGTAGAAGAACACCTGTCGGAATTATGGAATTTTGTATTTAATTATTTATTTATAATTTAATTCTTGGAGTTTGTAATTAATTACCGTATGTTATTTAATATTTTTGCGCATTGCCTTTGCTTCGATAATTGGAGCGCTACTCTGACTTTTGTCTTCCAACAAATTTCACAATCTTGCCCTAGACATGCCCGCCTTCCATTCTGTTATTCTTGCAACTCATAATTATGCTTTCTGTGCATTGTCTCTAGCCGCACAAAAAAAATCGTCGCGGACGTTTATTTAATAAATCCCTATTTTGTATCGTTGTGGTTCCAATTGAAATTGGGGACAATCTTGACCTATTTTTCGTGCGGCCCAAATTAGGGTAATATTCTGTTCTGAGTCTTCTTCATTATTGGTATAGATGACCTGACCTGATTCTGGCCCCATGTACTCCTAATTAATTTTAGAACACAACTTGCATTTATTTCAAATTAAATTGAGGATACTATTTTTACCGATTCTAAAAATCCCAATTTAATTCCAGTGCCCTGCAAATTGAGCCCACACCAAACTTACAGCGCCCCCTGACCCTACAAAATACCGGACATCGAATCGCCCGCCAAATTTTCGTCATTTCATGCGTCTGTACAAATACCCAAATTTAGGGGGGCTAATTTGCAAATTTGTATTTTTGTGTCAACATCCATTTGTTTAAACAAATGAGGGAGCCCTAATAATTTAATTAAATCTCTCACCCTCATTCCCACATGAATTATTTTTCTCTCCATGTCAAATCTGGACCACTCTTTAGAAGGGTCTCATCCTCACCCTTCATTTACAAAACCCTCTCTCCCTATTTTGTGACATGTCACATCAACCCTAATCCCTAGAAAACCTAGGTTTCCCCACCTCCTCACAAGCCTCCATCCTCTCCAACGTAGGAAACCAAATTCCTTCTCTTTTTCTTCTTTTTTCTTCTTCTTCTCCTTCTTCCTTTCTTCTTCTCTTTCCTTTCTTCTTCTCCTTCTTTTATTTGAAATTTGAATAATAAGAAAGGGGGGGGGGAAATCCTTCACCCAACCTATGTACACCCCCGGCCCGGCCATCTTCTCCGGCCGAGCCCCGACCCGCTGCTCAGGCTCGGCCAAGCCTGGCCCACCATCAGCCACTCCCCACCGAGCCGAGCCGACCTCCGGCGGCCAAGCTCCACCCGCACAATCTCCTCCGGCTGCTCGACAACCCCCATTCCTCCCTGCTGTCCATCTCCCCCCGCACAATCATCCTCCGGCGGGCCGAAGCCGAGCCCCGATTCCCCGGCCGGCGCTGCCTCGACGCGTCTGGCGGCCAGTTCCCTCCGGTCAGCCGCTGCTCCCCCATCTGCTGCTGCTCGGCCGACTCAACTCCGGCCCGGCGGTCAACCCTCTCACGAGCTCCTCCAACTCCCCATCCCCGCGTCAGCCGACTCCGGCCGGCCTGCTTCACCCTCCCGCTGTAAGCTCCCAGCTCCGGCGAGTTCTCAGCCTCACACCCCCTTCGACTTCACCACCAGCACCCGGCCTTGCTCCTCCCTGTATCACATCTGCCCCGGCCAAGCTTCGTACACCACCACCACCATCAGTCCGGCCGAGTCCCGCTGCACCCTACACTCCGGCGACTCCTCCACCCTGCTGTGCTTCTCCCCTCTCGCTGCCAACATCAATCACCACCACCTCCATCAACATCAACCACCCCTACAACTCCCTCCGGCTGCACCTCGATACTCCGGCCACCATTCGATCCCAAGTCCGGCCAGCAAGCCCCTGTGAGCCTCCTCTCTCCCCTTCCTTCTTCTTATACATATATATATATGTATATATATATACATACGTATATACGTGAGTATATATATAATATGTGTATATGTATAATAATTATTTATTTAATGTTTAATACATGTATTAGTATAGTGTATATATATATATATATCTTAGTATAATATGTGTATATGTATAATGAATTTTATAATGTGTAATAATTGTATAGGGTTGTATTTAAATAATTGTATGGGTATACATGTATATATGTATATATATATTTAGTATATGTGTGTAATAAATAATTGGTATATATGTATGTATTATTAAATGGTACATGTATATATTGTATATATATTTAATTTAGTAAATATATATTTGGTATATAAATGCATATATATATATTAGTATATGTTAATTGATATATGTTTAATAAAAACATAATTTGGCATATATAAATAAATGTAGCATAATATATATTTTTTGGGTATATATATATATATATATATATATATAAACGTATTTTGGTATATATATATATATTCTTGTGTACATATAGGGTATTGGTATATTTTATTTAGTGTACATAAATGTATACTTATATATATTCTTAAATAATGGGTGATGTATATTTTCCACATAAATAAAATATATTTTCACTTATGTACATACAGTTATACCTATTTTGTATAATTTGGAATAACCATATATATATGTATTTAATATGATGTACTAGTATTAGTATATATTTTAATAATAACATTGACACTATATATATATATTTTTAAAAATGTATTTTTAGCATATGTATGAGTATACATATATTTGTTTAACTAGTATAGATTAGATATGTGCATAAATTGGTGTAAATATATATATTGTAAGTACTAATGTAGTTAAAAATAGATATATGTATGTTATTATATCCCTACCAGATGACCCTAGATTGACCAGTGCCATATCTGGCAGAGCCTCTGACTTCATGGATTTGTGTGTTAGCGTAGCATCTGATACAAGTATTATTTTGATATGTCATTAGGACTGTGGGTTCCTCCAGGCGACACTCTGGAACAGGACCTCGGTATTCACCAGCTAAGGACCAAAGGCGAGTACATTCTCTGATTAGTTTCTAATTTATGATATCTCCTATGTTCACTGTATCTAGTATAAATATCCATGTTCTTGACACGTTGGTTACACGGATTGGTATACACGGATCTCGTCATGAGATGTTATTCCTTATTCATGGTGTAGCTTGTACATGACTTGTTTTCTTGATATCTTGTGCATGTACAGACACTGAGACCCGGGGAGATTTGCTACCTCCCTAGGGAATCCCGTGCCATAGCGTACCATGATTGGATCTACTATACCAGTCGGGGGTGGGGAGTATTTTAGTATAGATATGTGATCATACCAACTTTTCATGCATCATAGCTCACCCCACATATCACGTTGGTTGTGGCCTGACCATCTCCATGCTTCATAGCTGTTACGTGTGATTAGCCTGACCTCTACATGCATCATAGCTAACCAACGGTTAGCCTGACCTTCCATGAATCATAGCTAATCACATGTAACCAGCCTGATCAAGTTCCCAAGCCGATCACATGTTAAAACTAGTACTCACACACTTAGTCATAGGTTCTTGCTCATTGACATATTGTTTCTTTTCCTGCATTTACTTACAGTATTTCCAGTATTTCTTTCATTGTACATTTCTCGTACCTATACATGCAT
>JAYESA010000013.1:112514593-112602093 GCA_036927795.1 Iris macrosiphon
TTAAATTGGATAATCCCTCGAAGTCGTATTAGCTGGCCATTGCCACATGGCCTGGTCCTGTGTATTTTAGGACTGGGGCGTGACATAGTTTTAGTGGTGGCCCATGCAAGTCTCTGTGTTTATCGCTTGTGGTATGGTAACATGCCCAGCGAGCTTGCAATAGGATAAAAATTACTAGATCTTATCCACCTTGATTACGTCTTTGAACCTCCTTCGTATTTTTGAATGTCTGCATCATGTTTGCTTATTTTGTACTCTTTTAATATAGTTATATCTCTTGCAGCGAGATGAACTTGCGCAGTGGATGTGAGGCATACGGTGCCATAGTGCCATCCGCCACCGCACCGAGGAAGGAGACATCCCAGGGACCACCCGGAGATCAGCCACTACCCCAGGCCCCGGTGATTCCACAGGCCCCACTGATACATTGGCACCAGACTTCTCATGATGACCCGACGCAGCAGCACGAGGGCCAAATTTCTTAGACTATCCAGACGCACCACCTCGAGGGACAGACTTTGAGGGCTACTTCGATGCCACAACCCGAGAGGCCGACATATAAGGAGACACCTACAGCGCATTCAGAGGTCCCATTACCGCCACCTCAACCCTTTCCACCTCAGATGCCACATCTAGAGGGACAGCCACAGATGTTCCAGTTCTTCCAGGCTATGATGTAGGCACAGTGGCATCAGAACGAGACTTTGAGACTGAGCTTGGTGGCCGTTCTGGAGAGGATACCTGCCCCAGCACCCGCACCAGCACCTACACCTGTTCAACCAACTGGTACTGTTCGAGGGTTTTGCCAGATGGGCCCGGATACCTTTTCAGGCAGTGAGACCGCAGAGAAGATCTTTGATTGGGTCACCAACACGGAGATGCTACTGGAGGCTTCTCAGCTACCTCCAGACCTTTGGATGACCGTAGTGAGGGCCCAACTGAAAGGCAACGCCCATCACTGGTGGGACTCTATAGAGCGCAGCGTCGGCAAGAAACAGACATGGGAGCAGTTCTTAGAGTACTGCAATACAAAGTATTTACCAGCTACGATCAAGAATGCCCTATACTCCCAGTTCCTGCACCTAGAGCAAGGGAATATGACCGTAGATGCGTATGACGCAAAGTTTAGTCGACTTAGCCGATTTGGTGCCGTCTTGATACCCAACGATCTGGAGAAGGCCAGGAGATTCCATCATGGCCTGACTTTCGAGCTATAGAGGTACACTACCACCCAGGCAAGGATCTCTTTTGAGGAGGTTCTGTCAGAGGCGAGGATCCAGGAGGCCATTGGCAGAGGATCGAGACGTTCCAGCGTGACCGTGCCTGCCAGAGCTTAGCCCGGATCAGGAGGACCGATCTGTCATCCGGGAGCGCAGGCACAACAGAGGATGGTACCATACTAGCACAAGGAGCTCCCGACTTGTCACCATTATGGCAAGAAGGGACATATTGTCAGAGATTGCCGAAAGAAGCTTGGATTGTGCATGATATATGGAGCGAGTCAACACCTTGCCAGAGATTGCCCACAACACAGGGATATAATACCGCAGATAGGACAGAGGCCAACAGCACCAGTCCTGAGGATATTACCCACGACAGGAGGTCAACGTCCACCAGCACCCGGAGGATTTCAAAGGGAACCACCCCTGGCCCCACAGGAGGCACAGTTTGATCGATCCAGACAACAGGACGGAGGGCAAAGGAACGAACAGGCCTTTGTACTAGCAGCGATTGAGGAGGAACCAGAAGGGGAAGCTATCACAGGTACCAATTTAGTTGCATCATTACCTGCGACTGCGTTGTTTGATTCTGGTGCTATACTATCTTTCATATCTAGTAGTTTCATAGCTATGCATAGAGTAGCTACTTCACCCTTACCTAAGAGTTGGAAGATTCTTACCGGAGGAGGTATCGTACCGATTACTAGCACTATTAGAACGTGCTCGGTAGTCGTGTTTGGCCGGGAGATGAGAGCGCAATTTTTGGTATTCCCGATGCCAAACTTTAATGTTGTGTTAGGCATGGACTGGTTGAGCCAGTACAATGCCATACTAGATTGCCGGAGGGGTAGCATCATTTTTAGACTGCCAGATCAACCGGAGTTCGAGTACATACGGGGCACCATCGAGCAAGGAGTAGGGCAGACAGTTGGAGCTTACATGGCTATGGAGATGGCACCCCCACCGATAGTTACACAGTTCAAGGATATTTTCCCGGAGGAGTTGCCAGGCCTACCGCCGGATAAAGAGGTGGAGTTCACTATTGAGTTGGTATCCGGAGCAATGTCGGTATCTTCAAATATGTTCCGGTTGGCCAAGAAGGAACTGGATAAGCTGAATCTACAGTTAGAGGATTTGCAGATCAAAGGATTTGTCCGTCCTAGTGCATCGTCCTAGGGAGCACCAGTGTTGTTTGTACCAAAGAAGGATGGGACATTTCGTATGTGTATTGATTACATAGCCCTTAATGCTTTGACCATTAAGAACAAGTACCCCCTGCCGCAGATTGATGATTTGTTCGACCAGCTGACAGGAGCAGTGGTATTCATGAAGATCGACTTGAGATCGAGTTATCATCAGGTAAAGGTACGGAGAGAAGATATTCCAAAGACGATATTCCGGACTCGTTATGGCCACTACAAGTTCTTGGTGATGCCTTTTGGACTGACGAATGCACCTACAGTATTTATGAACCTGATGAACAGAGTCTTCCACCAGTATCTGGACCAGTTCATGGTAGTCTTCATCGACGATATCTAGGTGTATTCAAAAAGCCACGAGGAGCACGATGAGCACTAGAGGCTAGTGTTAGAGACGCTGAGGTATGAGAGGCTCTATGCCAAGCTGAGCAAGTATGATTTCCTCCTAGATCGTCTCTTTCCTTGGACACGTTATCTCAGGAGATAGTATTTCGCTAGATCCAACAAAGATTTTGTCAGTAGAGACGTGGCCGACCCCTACCAACATCTCGGAGGTGAGGAGTTTCCTAGGACTTGCCGGATATTATCGGAGGTTCGTAGAGAACTTCGCAAGGATCACAGAGCCGATGACCCGCAAGGAGTAGAAATTTATTTGGACAGAGGAGTGGCATACGGCATTCGATGAGCTGAAGAAGCGTCTGACTACGGTACCTATCTTGACTATACCTTCTGGACCCGGAGGATTCGTGATCTACAGCGATGCGTCTGGGAAGGGATTAGGATGCGTTTTGATGCAACATGGGAAGGTTATGGCCTATGCCTCTAGGAAGCTGAGGACCTATGAGAAGAACTATCCCACTCACGACTTGGAGCTTGCCATAGTGATCTTTGTCCTGAACCTTTAGAGGCACTACCTATACGGAGAGCGAGTGGAAATATTCACAGATCACAAAATCCTGAAGTACGTCTATACTCAGAAGGACCTAAACCAGAGACAAAGACGTTGGATTGAGGTGATGACAGACTTTGAGATTGAGATACAGTACCATCCAGGAAAGGCCAACGTGGTAGCTGACGCATTGAGCAGGAGGCCCATGACATTTTTTTTACTACCCAGCAACACCTATTGAGAGATTTGGAGAAGTTGGGTATAGAAGTCATTATGCCTGGAGCAGACGGCCAGTTGTCGAGTTTTCAGGTGCAATCGATATTGGTTGAGAGGATCAAGGCTGCCTTGCCGACAGATGCCAGATTCCAGAGGCTTCGACAGAGGACAGAGGTCGGGATGCAGACAGGATTGCACATACACGAGGACAGGACTTTAAGATGTGGAGATCGTCTCTATATTCTAAATGGAGAACTTTGTCAGGAGCTGATGTCAGAGGCGCACAGTTCAGCATACTCTATTCAGCCAGGAGGCACAAAGATGTACAGAGACTTGAGGCAGTACTATTGGTGGCATGGAATGAAGAGGGAGATAGCCCAATTTATGGTGAAGTACCTGGTGTGTCAGCAGGTCAAGGCTGAGCATCAGAGGTCTGCAGGTTTGCTTCAACCGCTCCCGATACCTGAGTAGAAATGGAAGCACATCACTATGGACTTTGTTACGGGCTTTCCGAGGAGTCCTAGTGGTCGCAATGCGGTATGGGTGATCGTGGATCGACTCACCAGCTCCACTCACTTTTTACCCTTCAGAGTTGGGCAGTCTACGGAGGTCTTAGCAGATATGTATATGAGGGAGATCGTGCAACTGCATAGAGTTCTAGTCAGTATAGTGTCTGACAGGGATACAAGGTTCACATCTTACTTTTGGCAGAGTATTCAAGAGAGTCTCGGTACCCGCCTGAAGTTTAGCACATCGTATCACCCGCAGACATATGGCCAGTCCGAAAGCACCATTCAGACGCTGAAGGACATGTTGAGGGCATGCATGCTTGATTTCAGTGGATCATGGGAGGACCATTAATATTTGGTCAAATTTTCCTACAATAATAGCTATCAAGAGAGCATTCAGATGGCTCCCTATGAGGCAGTGTATGGCAGGAAGTGTCGTTCCCCAGTGTGCTGGAGTAATATGGGCGAGAGGCAGATTCTTGGACTAGAGTTGGTTGTTTGTACAGTGGAGAAGGTAAAGAAGATCCAAGGGCACTTGCGAGCAGCACAGGATAGGCAGAAGCATTAGGCAAACGCGCATCGATGACCCCTAGAGTTCCAAGTTAGAGATCATGTGTTTCTGAAAATCTCGCCTATCCGAGGAACCATCATGTTTGGAGGCAGAGAAAAGCTGAATCCGAGGTACATCGGACCATTCGATGTGTTGGAGTACATCGGAGAGGTTGCTTACAGATTAGCATTACCACAGAAATTAGAAGGAGTTCATGACGTCTTCCATGTATCTCAGCTAAGGAGGTACATACCAGATCTGAGTCATGTGCTTGACCACTCGGAGATCACTATCGGGCTGAGTTTGTCATATCAGGAGGAGCTGTAGAGATTCTGGACAGAAGCGAGAAGGTGTTGCAAGTTCAGACTATTCCTCTAGTTCGTGTCGCATGGAGGCATCATACACCAGACGAGTCGACATGGGAACGAGAGGATGATATTCAACAACGTTTCTCCCATCTCTTCGAAGGCCTAGGTATGTAGTAGCTTTTAATTTTAGTCAATAGTTTTTACGATATGTGTGTTTTAATTTCGAGGACGAAATGCTCTAAGGATGGTAGATTGTAAACCCCTTCGACCAAATTTAGGTCTACTTAGCGTAGATAGAGAGACTAGGGTTAGTTTGAAGCCAATTATAATTAGAACACTGTGTTTTAGATTTATTGTGCAATATTTGTATCACTTTGTACACCTTACCGTTGCTTCGATATTTGGAGCACTACCACTAGCATTTGCTTTCAAACCAATTTCACACACTTTTTCTAGTCATGTCAGCCTTCCATTCTGACTTTTGTGTAACTCATAAATACCCTCTTTTGTGCTTCATTTTAGTCGCAAAATATTCGTTACAAAAGTCTATTTTTAAATCCAAATAAATCCAGCTTTATATTTTTTGTCCGTTCTAATCGAAATTGGAGACACAACCTCAACCCATTTTGTGCAACCCAATTTATGATAATATTCTATTCTGAGTCTACTACGTCCATGATACTTGTGTCCACCTAATTTTAACCCTATGTATTTCTAATTAATTAAAGAGCACCACTTACACTATTTTTAATTAAATTAGTGTAAGGACCCAATCTAACCCAAAATTAGACCCAACACTAATCCAAACCCCCATTCACACCCTCAAGATTCATACTAAACACCACACGCCATTCTAACCCACTACATCACACCAAATATGGTATTTTCCCTCATCCAATCTCAAAATTCTATTATTTATACAATTTCCCAATTGTTATGGACCTTTATGCAAAAATGTAATGAGGTGTCTACCTTTAATTGGATCCAAGTCATGAAAGAATCATCCCCAATTTGCCCGGTCCACCCTAAATTTTTTTCCTCCATTTGGTTGTACTACCAACTTTTTCTCCTTACATCTCCACCCTCCATTCAAACCTCCATCATCCTAGCCACTCCTTCTTCATGTAGAGGCTTCCCTCATCCCTAGAAGGAACCCACAGCCGACCCTAATCCTAAGGTGAGCATCTACCTCTCTCTCTCCTACTTAAACACCTACCTCTCTCTCTCTCCTAAAACCCATAGCCAACAACTTCTCCCTAACTGAAACCCTAAAGAGACCACAATACCTTCTCCTTCAACCTGGCCACCTTCCTTCCAACTTCGACCAGTCTCTTTCGACCGCCTTTCTCCACCGCCTGCCCCCTTGACCTCGACCATCCCTCGGCCATTCCGCCACCACAGCACCGCCAGCCGTCTCCGCCTCCTCGACCCGCCACTCTTTTCTCCTCTCCCGACTTCTTCTTAAACCCGACTCCCCTTCTTCCCTAGTCATCCCCACTGCAACCACAGCCAACCCCCTCCACGGCCACCATCATCACCATCTCCACCACCACCATCATCTCCGTCTCCACCACCACCGTCATCACCATCACCACCGCCATCATCGTGACAACCACCATCACCAACACCGCCATCATCATCATCACCAGCACCCATCCACCCGACTCCTCCTCCGTTCATCTCCACCACCTTAGTCACCATCGACCCCGGCCATCACCCCCACCTCACCGTCTCTACCACCATCAACAATCACCGCCACCACCATAGAACTGTCACAACTACCGTCACCAACATCATCATCACCATCAGCAACACCCATCCACACTACCCCGACCTTCGTCGAAGACCACCACCACCCTAGCCACCATCCTCCCATGGAAATCCCGCCACTGCCAGCATCCTGCCACCGTCGACCTTGCCGCTGCAAGCTGCTGCCATTGCCGCAGCTGCTGCCGATGCTGCTGCTGCTACGTGCTGTACTCGCCGGAGCACCACCCTCCCTCGCTAGAGACAGGCTGCCCATGAGCCGCGGACATCGTCCCCCCGGCCACGATCACGACTAGGTATATATTGCCTTCTTTTTTTTATGTATTATCGATATGTAGTGGTGAACCTGTAAACTCCCTCACCCAAAATTAGGCCTACTTGGCTTAGATAGTGAAATTAGGGCTAGTTTGAACCCAATAAAAAATAGAACACGGCATTTGATTTAACTGTACTAGCCATTGCCTTTCTATAAATTTCACAACCTTGTCCTAGACGTGCCCGCCTACTATTTTGACCTTTGTGTAACTTATAATTATGCTTTCTTGTGCTATATTTTAGTCGCACAATAAACGTCACGGACGTTGTTATTTAATTCTAAATAAAATATGACTTTGTACCCTTGTGCGTTCCAATCAAAATTGGAGACACAATCTTGACCGTTTTATACAACCCGAATTTTATTAATATTCTACACTGTACCCTCTACGTCCCTGACACTTGTGTCCCACCTAATTTTATTCCTATATACTTCTAATTAATTCCAGAACACCGTGCGCGATATTTTAATTAATTAAAATCTAATTTCTATTTTTGTGTAATTTTTTAATTGTTGGGCACTTCTGTACAAAAGTGCAATAAGGTGTCCATCCCATTAGACCCCACACGTGTATAAACCTATTTCTCCTTCACGGGTATTTTTCCATAATTTTTAGGAGTGTGTAATTCAATACCAAGCTCCTTAAGACCCTGGCCCTCCAAACCTTGAACCGATGTAATCCGAGTTATTCTTTTGAACCCATTCAAATCCTAGCCCATTGAAATCCTACATGAGAGACCCAATCCCAAGAGGGGTTGACAAGTCAAACTTATTCTAGGTCAACCCAATACCATACTCATATAAATATATATTATTCCTCTTTCCTCTTTTTCCTATTCCTAAAACACAAAACCCCCCTGCCGACCTTACCATCATCCCTTCTTCTTCATCCTTCATTCCCGTCCCTGTCGAGATCCGCCCGCCGGAGATACCTCGACCACCTGCCGATACCCCCCCGCCCTCATACGATATCTCCCCGCCGGCCTGCACGAACGCCTGACCCGCCGTCAACTCGACAGCCTCGACCATATCTCCTTCCTCGCCAACCACTCGACTGAACCTCACCTGAGACACCACGATCTTCCCGACCGCACGAAGCCATCACCGCTCCACCGCAGTACCTCATCGACATCTTCCCAGCCGAATCCCGAGCCTTTCCTCTTCCTCATCGACGTCCCCTGCTGCACCCCGGAGCAGCCATGACCCCACGCTGCCACCTCCCTCCGGTGAACCCAACCGCTGATCCCGACCATGCACCACCTCCTGAAACCATCTCCCCGAACTTACCTCTCATATCCCCTCTTCCTCCATCCTTCTTCTTCGACCCTCCTCCGGCCCTTAACTCCGGCCACCACACCCGCAGTTACCCCGAGCCACCACCATCACCATCAATACGACCTCCCCTAGACCTTCTTCTCCGACTGTAACCCGCTGCCATAGCCACCCTTCACCACTACCACTCCTTCTCATCCATCCCCTACCAGTAGCCCCCGGCCAGTCTCCCCTTCCCCCTGGTCAAAGCAGCACCGAGTCCTCTTCCCTGTCCCCTCTTCCCGAGATCCTCCTTGACCACGACCTCCTCCTTGGCCGGACCCCCCTGGCCGGGCATCTTCACCAATCTATCACAATTATCATCTCCAACATCATCACCATTACCACCATTACAATCACCATCATCATCACCAATACCTTAACCCTAATCCTCCACATTATCGTCCTCGTCACCACCATCTTATACATCATCACCACCTCCATTACCTTCACCATCATCATTGCCATCGTCGTCAATGTTATCACCTTAACCACCCTCGTCACCATTATCATCCTCATCATCGACCCTAACATCGTCATCACCTACATCGTCCTTGTCATCACTATTGTCCACATCGTCCTCCTCGTCATCATCATCCTAGTCATCATCATCATCGTTCTTATCATCACCATGGTAATCATCATCAACACCTTTATGATCATCATTATTGACATAATTACCCTCGTTCTTGTGTTCATTATAAACCCATCACCCTTGCCAGATAACCTGCAGCAGTCACCCCAATTCCCGTACCTGTGCACGCTAACCCCGAAGATCTGTTAGATTTATCTGTACGACTTCAGGAGCAAGTTATTGGTGCTACGCAGCTCTCTTGTCAGGCAAGTATACCTTGCCTTGTTGTACTATTTAAATTCTATATTATTAGCTGCATATTTTATATATTTAATTGTTCACGTCCGAGAGAGACTCGGGTGCAGTCAACGAAGACGTTGACGTTAGGACTTGTGTCTGACCTAGTGTCTAGTAGACCCACCTAAAGTTGTGGAGTCATTGGTATGACTCCCAGGCCTTGACACATTTCTTACACGTGTTGTGAGTCTCATGTAGGGCACGAACTTGCGTATGCGTTTGGCCACCTGTACGTGTAAGTCGTGTGACGGTTAGGGTATAACTGCTAATAGTGTTGCATGTTAGAGACTTAGCAATTATTAGTGGTCGGAGCATAGACTATTATAGTACGAAGGTCCAATCCTTGTCCTTGTTTGGTTGTGAGGTTGGACTATCATTCTAACAATAGACTATGAGCCAGAGTTACGACACCGATACTTGCATTCTGTCTTGGTGTAGTAGCTACTACGTGTTATGGATACAATAGGCATAGATCATTGGACGGGGAAGATAATTAGTAGGCGTATGGGACAGATATTTGGTTGCCGTAGTTTCAGAGTAAACTACGAGGCCATGAGCCTCAGTGTTACCCGGTTATGGGCCAGTGTTACCCGGTTATGGGATCAGTGTTACCCGGTTATGGGCTAGTGCTACCCGGTTATGGGATCAGTATTGCCCGATTATGGGAGTATATGCTTGTCGATACATCCGACAGAGGTTACTAGCTGTGCGCTATCATGATCGGTGATGTAGTCAGCATATACATCTGGCATCCAGTTTACAGCTAATGCCAGATATTTAGCCTCTGGCTTGACGCTATGCTTTATTCCTTTCACCTACCCATACGTACCAAGGTTGTCTTCAAAGTGCATTTCACTTAGCTGGTTAGGTCACCCTTGAGTTTTCACAGTATTTACTTTATGGCATGCTTTTATGTATCTTGTTACGTCCCTCTGAGGACCTGGCCCTTTCCAGGTGTATTGTTCATGAGTATTCGCAGGAGCGCAGATCCGGACTTGCTACGTATATTGCGATGAGGACTTCTCTTCGAGCCCGTGATTGTTAGTTGATATTCATATATTGTAATTATCTTGGTTATATTATATTCTGGTTCGGTAGTGGATTTGTTTCCATCCGACTACCATCATTAGATACTTTATATTGAGGTCTATTTATAGATATTGGTTATTCATTTATATATGGTTTTTGTGGATGAGATTTAGTTATGCCCTGTGACATATATGTTTACCACTTGTGAATTATTATTCATATTACAGCGTACGTGTGTTATGGTTTCCATATATTGGAGTACCATATTCATACGGCTGGCATGCTTACGTGTCCTGGTCCTACGTATTTTGGGATTGGGGCATGACAGAACCCTAGTGCAATGTGTATGTGTGTGCATAATTTAGAATAGAAATTAGTGTTAATGATTACCTCATAGAAAAACGTAGTTATTTAATGTGTTAAACTTGTGTTGACCTAGGTGTTTAGACAACAGACTTGTGTACATTACCCTATTAACTAGGACCTGTGTTTTGCGTTATACGTTATTTGGTATTATAGCATATTTTGATAACTTGTTGTCTTGCTGTGCACGGTAATTGAGGATATGACACGTGTGCATTTTAGCTGCGTGCACACTCGACCCTGCTATTTGACTAGTCGTAACCCCCCTTAAATCAGTTTCTAAGTACAACGTAGTTGTGTTTCCTATGCGTACTAATATAACGACTGATGTTTATATTATATTATATTATATTATATTATATTATATTATATTATATTATATTATATTATATTATATTATATTATATTATATTATATTATATTATATGTATAGGGTCGCTGGACCGTTCAGGCGAGACTTCGGGAGCAGGATTTTGGTACTCGCAACTTTAGGACCCAGGCAAGTATACCTTGCCTGATGTACTGTTTAATTTAAATTAATAAATATTATATAATATCTTGTTGCAATATTACATATAAGTGTGCGCGTCCGAGAACGACTCGGGTGGAGTCGACGAATGCGTCGATGTGTAGTGTATTGACTTAGTCACTAGCAGACCCACATACCATTGTGAGGATATTTTGATATCTTCCTAGACCCTGAAACTTTTACACGCATCACATTGACAAACTCATGTTAGGATGCGGGTTTGCGTACTCGACTAGCTATCGGTGCGTGTGACATGCATTATGGTTTAGTGCGTAATTAGGGTTATCTAATTAATTGAGACTTGGCATGTTGTGACGTGATATGCACGTTGCGTATTCGACTTATATATCTGCATTGGACGGGGAGGACAACTGGTAGGCATATATGATACACACATTAGAATTCGTAGTATCCAGAGGAACCACGGATCCAATGACTTCCTTTATTCAGATACCGCGTTCTTCGGAGTGATACAGACATATATATTTGCAGATACCTCATTTTTCGAAACGATGGATGTTACATGTACAGATACCACGCTCTTCGGAGTATGGACGTTATGCCTACACCTACCCATACGTACCAAGGTTGTCCTCACATTGCATTCACTTAGATGGTTAGCACACCCCTTTATTTTATTCAGTATTTATATATGGCATGTATTTTTTATCTTATTATGTCCCTCTGAAGACCTGGTTCCCTTTTAGATTTGGACGAGGCATACTATCCTACTGTGTACGGGCCCGGGCAGGAGATGAGGTACGCGTCCGTGAAGGAGCTTGAGGTGCTACCATCAGAGTTTTCTTGATCACTGGTAAGCCTTCTGCCTGGGACTGGAGCATCCTTATCTAGTTAGCCGATTCTCTAGCCGTACTCTCTTATCTGTCTTTTCGTACTCTTGTTTCATCATTTTAGTGGGTTTGTTCCCATCAGACATATTGGATTGTACTATGACATTCAGACTCCACACTTACTTTTCAGTATTTATTTTCAGTACTCCTTATTTATATTTGTGGATGAGATTAGACATTACCTGATGTACGTTAGTATATTAGACTTGTTAGTATTTTAGGATAGCGTAGTACGCTTTGACAGGTCCATTAAATTTGGTAATCCCTCGAAGTCGTATTAGTTGGCCGTTGCCACGTGGCCTGGTCCCGTATATTTTGGGACTGGGGCATGACAATTTAATTCAAGAATAATTACCCTAAAATCCTATTTTAATATTATTATTCTGATTTTTAGGTTAATTCCTAAATTTTGTCCAAGGAACAAAATTTTATCCACTCAAGACTCATGGCACGCAAATCAAGGCAATTTGTTGACCAAAATATCAACCAATGCAAACTCGACTTTCATGTATGGTTTTCTGTGGATTTCAGTATCACAAACATGCTGGAATTTATGGCTCATCCAGATTCAAATTCGTTTGGAAATTATTGTACATACAAAATCGTATTGTGCAATGGTGGTTAATTGCTAACCTAGATGTTCTACAGAATTAAAAGCACAGATATATTTTGAATAATTCTGAGATAAACATATGTCAATGATCTCGATCTCCATATTAGCTTTTTTAAGCTTTAAACGGTTCGTGATTCTGATTCCTGGTTCTCCCAAAATCGCAAAAATACCAAGACGCATATATTTTCGAACATGCTGTGCTCTACAAATTTTCCAGAATTTAATATTTAGAATTTCGTGAAACAATTTACATATTCAGAAAACTAACCTTAGTATGGTTCTAACGCAAGAAATTAGGCTACGTTTGGAGTCCGGAGCTATGAGTAATGGCTTTTGGAAGATGGAGAAAATCCTAGATGACAATTCTCCAAAATCGGCTAAAAAAACCCTAGAAATTATAACTTTAATACTATATATATAGAGGAGAGAGAACGAGCCGTGGCTAAAGGGGGACATATGGCGTCCATCCAAGCACTCTCGCCCAGATCGGACGGCCAGCATTCAGCCCGGCTTGGATCAGTTGAGTCCGAGTCAGATTAGGACTCGGCTAGGCTCGGATCGGACCGATTTCTCCCTCACCCACACCGCGGGTCACTGACAGGCGGTCCCAACACTGTTAGCTGTGGGAGGCTGACGGGCGGGCCCCTGTTGGCTGACTGGGCAGGGTAAGTACTTTTATGGGTTTTTTTCAGAAAATAATTTTTAATTCAGTTTTTAATAATTAACTCAAAATAAATGCTAAAAATAATTCAAAAAATTTCAGAAAATTCTAAAAAATATATTTGACTATTTAGAACCTAAAATAAAAGTTTGGGATATTTTTAATTATATTTGACCCTAAAATAAATTCTTGAAAGTCCAAGAAAATTATTGTTACTAGTTTTTATTTAACCAAAAAATTGTGAAAAAAATCCCAATGGCCCCAAATTAACCTAATAATAACATTTAAGCTAGAATTTAAGGATACAGAGGTTACAAATCTACCCTCCTAAAAAAATTTTGTCCTCAAAATTTAAGAAAGAGCAAATACAAGAAAAAAATGTACCTAATGGTGCAAAATGAAAGGGGTAACGCTCTCGCATCTCATCTTCCCGCTCCCAAGTGAATTCACCAGGAGAGTGATGCCTCTAAGCGACGCAAACCAAGGGAATTACTTGGTTACGAAGCATTTTATCTGTGCGGTCTAGGATCTCCAAAGGGTGCTTCAGATAACGGAGGCTTGGTCCAACCTCAAGCTCCGAATGATCTAATACATGGCTAGGATCTGCCACGTATTGCCTCAGCTGGGATACAAAGAACACGTTGTGTACTTCTTTCAATGTAGGCGGTAAGCCTAGATAGGCTACTACCCCGACCTTCTCCAGAACATCGAAAGGTCCGATGAATCTTGGACTAAGCTTTCCACCTCCACCTAAATAAATCGTACCACGTGTCGGAGAGATCCTCAAGAACACTAAGTTGCCAATCTATTCCAAAATAGTAACTTAGCACATAACCTAAGAACGTAATCAATATTTAAATAAATAAATCGATACCTCAAACTCTAGCGGTCTCCTGTGGCTATCGGCCCACCGCTTCTGTCTGTTCTGAACTACACGAACTCTCTCTCTAATCTTCTTCACTTTTTCTACAGCATCAACTACCATCTCTGGTCCCAAAAGTACTCTCTCTCCTACATCATCACAAGATAATGGAGTCCGGCAACTCCTACCAAACAAAGCCTCGAAAGGAGACATCTCAATACTGGCCTGATAGCTATTATTGTATGCAAACTCTACCAGGTGAAGATGATCCTCCTATGAGCCACCAGAATCTAGTACACATGTCTGAAGCATATACTCGAGTGTCTGAATAGTCCTCTCTGACTGTCCATCTATCTGAGGGTGGTAAGCAGTGCTAAATTTGAGTTGGGTACCTAAGCTAGCCTGCAAACTCCTCCAAAAGTGGGACATAAATCTACTACCCCGATCGGACACGATGCTTACTGGAACTCCATGCAGCCTGACTATCTATCTCACATATAAATCGGCGGGCTTCTCCATGGACAATCCTACTTTGAAAGGCAAAAAATGGGCCAATTTAGTCAGCCTGTCAACAATGACCCAAATTACGTCCTTCCCTCCTGGAGTGCGTGGAAGTCTAGAAACAAAATCAATCATGATATGCTCCCATTTCCACTCAAAAATTGGTAGTGATTGTAGCAATCCTCCTGGTCTCTGCCTCTCGGCTTTGACCTGCTAGCACACTAAACATATGGAGACAAAACATGCTACCTCTCACTTCATCCCATACCACCAAACGTGTTCCTTCAGGTCCTTATACATCTTATTACCTCCGGATATATAGAATACTGGGAACAATGAGCCTCCTGCATGATCTCTTCCCGTAGGTCCCCACTAGGCACGCATAACTTAGTCTCGTGCCTTAGTGAACCACCCTTAGAAATAGAGAAGTCATCCATCAATCCTGCCTGCACCTAAGCTCTGAGGCTTCGCAGACCCTCATCCTGGTGCTGTGTCTCTCGGATCTTCTCCATCAACCTCGACTGAATATGCATGCCCATCATCTGCGTCTCCACTCCTGAAACAATAACCTCGATGCCTAGGCTATCCAAGTCTGCTAATAAGTAGCGATCCTTTGTCAAGTACATCGCTACTTGATATCTGCTCAAGGCATCGACAACTACGTTAGCCTTCCCTGGATGATACTGTAGTAAAATATCAAAATCCTTCATCAGTTCTAGCCACCTGCGATGCCTCATATTTAGCTCTTTCTGTATAAAGACGTACTTCAAGCTCTTGTGGTCAGTGTATATTTCCACATGCTCTCCGTAAAGATAATGTCTCCACAGCTTTAGAGCGAAGATCACTACTGCTAATTCCTAGTCATGAGTAGGATAGTTTCTCTCATGCGGCCGCAACTGTCTAGAAGCATATGCCACAACCTTCTTGTTCTGCTCTAGAACACATCCCAAGCCCTTCCCCGAAGCATCGCTATCGATGACAAATCCACCCGTCCCCGATTGTACCGTCAAAACAGGCGCTGTGGTCAACCTCTTCTTTAGCTCATTAAATACAGCCTAACATTCTTCGGTCCACACGAACTGTACATCCTTCCGAGTGAGTCTAGTCAATGGCTCTGCGATCCGAAAAAAATCCTTCATAAATTTCCTGTAATACCCGTCCAATCGTAAGAAGCTTCGGATCTCTGCAACAGAACTCAGAGTGGTCCAAGACTCTACAGCAGCAATCTTGTTTGGATCCACCAAAATTCTGTCTCCAGTTACCACATGTCCAAGGAACTCTACCTTATCCAGGAAGAACTCACATTTTGAGAGTTTTCCTAAGAGCTTCTCCTTTAGAAGGGTCTCTAGCACAATCCTTAGACGCTTCTCGTGCTCTTTCGGTGTCTTCGAATAGACAAGGATATCATCTATGAATACTACTACGAACTTATCAAGGTACTGGTGGAACATCTTATTCATCAAGTTTATGAAGACTGCAGGGGCATTAGTCAACCCAAATGGCATCATCATAAACTCATATTGGCCATATCTTGTCCAAAATATATTCAAAATATCTTTCTTCTTCACCTTCAACTGATGATAGCCAGACCTCAAATCAATCTTCAAAAATATCCTTGCACCGCTCAACTGATCAAAAAGATCATCTATTCTTGGTAGCAGGTATTTGTTTTTGACGGTGAGGTTGTTCAGAGCCCTGTAATCAATGCACATTCGCACCGACCCATCTTTCTTTGATACAAATAAGACCGAGGCTCACCAAGGCGAGGAACTTGATCTAATAAAACCCTTGTCTAGCAATTCATCAATCTGCTTCTTCAGTTTTGCCAGCTTACTGTTGTTGATCTTGTAGACCTGTTGCGACACCAGCTCTGCCCCAAGAACTAATTCAATAGAAAATTCAAGATCTCTGCCTGGTGGCAATCCTGGTAGCTCCCCAGGAAATACGTCTAGAAACTTTACAATAATAGGGTGTGGCAAATCCTTCTCTGCTACCATGGCTCCACAAATAATTCTATCACCCTGCTCAACTCCTCCCCTAACAAACTCAAATTCTGGCTCTCCTGGAGGGCGGAACAGTACACATCCTCCACGACAGTCTATGCTAGTATAGTGTAAACTCAACCAATCTATTCCAAGGACAATGTCAAAACTTGGAAGTGGCATTACGAGTAAACTAGCATCTAAATTATGGCCTCCCAAGGTAACACGATGCCCCTTGCAAGTATCACTGACTAGGATAATACCTCCACCAGTCGTGATCTTGCAACTCCTACTTAAGGGCTCTGTTACTAAACTATGCTTAAGCACAAAGGATACAAATATAAAGTTATGTGATACAGGTGGTGTAGGGAGAACACCATTGGGTTTGGAATCGCACGCTCTAGTCTTGGGTGGCATTCTGAAAGGTTCAAAACAACAAGAATCCAATGGATATGGCATAAGATAAGAAAGTATTCAAAAAGGACAATCAACTATGAAAGAGATCCGATTGCTCGAAAGAAAATAATAGGGTTAGCAAGTTGAGTATATGGGATCCCTAGTTATGATTGAGTATCTTCCTATTCCTAGTATGTATATCCTATAGCAGGCTCACAGTCGTACATCTAACTTGAGTACAACTACGAGTTCACAACCTTGTGCGAAATCGGACCTACATGGGCCACCAAAAAAAACTTGTTACGACCCGCGCCCGCTTTTCAGATACGAATACGTGGCCAAGCCCAGCCTACGCCGCAGTGTCGATGGTAGAACGCTATACTTTAAGCCACATGTATAATCTATAACTCACAACATATATTCATCTCTATAATATACTCAATCACATGCACTAGTTTAAATAAAAATACCAAGATAATAATTAAATAACAGTCTCGATGCGAGTCCAAGGAGTCTCCCCAAAACTAAATATCCAAAGTAAAATATTCAAAATACTTTAAAAAATTAGAGAATAATCCGGTCCAAAATAACTAACAGAATCAACTACTCTACTAAACTACTCCATTTCAGACGGTATCTGAGCTGCTAACTCTCCCTAATCCTCCGGAAGGGTAAGATCAGGCTCTATTATATCGCTAGCATATGGTCAATAATGTGTATAGATTGCATCCTCATCTTAGTCACCTAAAATATGGTTATCCAGTCAGGAAAGGAACGAGTAAATCACAGTAAAAATAGTTCCAACACATGGTATAAGCTATAAGACAATAAATAATAAAGAATATATGATAGCAACAAAACTAAAATTTTAATAAGGCAACTAGAATAACTAAATGCTAAAGTCCTGTCATGGCAAAGATATAGCACAATAATTCCAAGCAACAAAAAAATAACTGCAATGTATGGAAGAACAGATAGGAACAACTACTCTATGTGATTTGAAATACCTTGTTGACATATGAACGGCTACGGGATAAAATTCGGCAAACCATACGTGTCGTGCATGGCTGCTATTATTCCATTAAGTTCATGGGATGAAAAGGGTAGTTCACACACATCCACTAAGTATTTCCCCTCCCCACGAGTACAACATGGATTCTGAACCAGTCACGAATAAATAACAATAATCCAGAACAGTCACGTATCTCATAATAAGAATCCATTATACTAATCCGTGTAACAAGTGTCTAGAATCAAATAATCAATACTAAGCATGCATTATAGAGACTATCAAGCACGGAAAGTAATCACGAAAATGTACTCGCCTGTGGTCCTTAGCTGTGGTTGGATCAGCTCCCAATTCAGAGTCCAAATCCTGCATATGATATGTTACCATGTCAAGAGATAAGTTATTTTTATTTATTTAATTCAGGAATAATTACTCTAAAATTCTATTTTAATCTTATTATTCTAATTTTTAGGTTAATTCCTAAATTTTGTCCAAGGATCTGAATTTTATCCACTCGAGACTCATGGCACGCAAATTAAGACGATATGTTGACCTAAAAGTCAACCGATGCAAACTGGAATTTAATGCATGGTTTCCTGAAGATTTCAGCTTCATAACCATGCTAGAATTTATGGCTCATCCGAATTCAAATTTGTTTGAAAATTATTGCACATACAAAATTACATTGTACAATTGTGGTTGATTGCTAACCCAGAAGTTCTACAGGATTAACAGCATAAAATTATTTTGAATAAAATTATGGGAAAAACATATGTCAATGATCTCAACATTAGCTTTTCGAAACTTCAAACAGTTCATGATTCTGATTCCTGGTTCTCTCAAAATTGCAAAAACACCGAGGCACGTCTATTTTTGGACATGTTGTGCTCTACGAATTTTTTAGAATTTAATATTCAGAATTTTATAAAATAATTTATATATTCAGAAAACTAACCTCAATACGGTTTAACGCAAGAAACTGGGCCACGTTTGGAGTCCGGAGCTATGAGTAATGACTTCTAGAAGATGAGTGGCATCCATCCAGGTACACCCGTCCAGGTACGGCTAAAGGGGGATACGTGGCATCCATCCAGGTACACCCGTCCAGATCGGACGGCCAGCGTTCAGCCCGGCTTGGCTCGGCTGAGTCTGAGTCAGATTAGGACTCAGCTCAGCTCGGACCAATTTCTCCCTCACCCACACCCGCGGGTCACTGATAGGCGGGCCCCACACTGTTGGCTACGGGAGGTTGACGGGCGGGCCCCTGTTGGCTGACTGGGTAGGGTAATTACTTTTATGGTTTTTTTCCAGAAAATAGTTTTTAATTCAGTTTTTCATAATTAACTCAAAATAAATGCCAAAAATAATTAAAATATTTCTAGAAAATTCTAGAAAATATATTTGACTATTTAAAAACTAAAATAAAATTTAGGACATTTTTAATTATGTTTTACCCTAATATAAATTCTTAAAAGTCCTAGAAAATTAGTATTACTAGTTTTTAATTAACCAAAAAATTTTAAAAAAATTTCCTAATGGCTCCAAATTAACCTAATAACATAATTTAAGCTAGAATTTCAGGATACGGAGGTTACACTGGACAAGGAATACTTGCTCTTATTTGTTATCACATTTAGTAATCTATAATCAATAACTAAACACGATGAACCATCCTTCTTTTTAACAAGAAGTAACAGGACTCCCCAAGGTGATGCACTAGGTCTAATGAATCCCTTAACTTTTAAATTCTCAATCATCCGATATAAGATCTCCAATTCAGATGGTGATATCCTGTAAACTCTCTCTGAAACTGGCTCTACTCCCGGGATCAAATTAATATAGAACTCTACATCTCTAACTGGTGGTACACCTGGTATCTCGTCGGGAAATACGCCAGGAAACTCACAAACTACCCTGGGAAACTGTACCTCCTCGGTCTCCGCCATCATCAGTGTAACCTTTGGTGACTCTACTGTACCTCTCAAGAATGAGAACTCCTTCCCATTAGGTACACGAAAGATAACCTTGCTACTATGGCAATCTATCGTCGCATGTCTCGCACTCAACCAATCCATCCCAAGAAAGACATCATAATCATCCATAGGAAACTCAATCATCCTCGCAAGAAACTCTCTTTCGTACATTATAACTCTACACAAGGGATATACTCTACCTATCTACTCCCACGGGACCATTACCAGTAAGTATATTCAACCTTACAGATAAGGACTCGCACTCCAATCCAACTCGTATCACAAAGCGTGCAAATATAAATGAATGCGATACACCAAAATCAAATAAAACTAAAGTTGAATGAAAGTGGACGAGAATAGTACCTGCTACCACCTCTCCTGCTGCCAAAGCCTCTTTCATCGATAGCAAGAAGGGTCGACCCTGCCATCTGGGTGTTGGTCCCCTCAGCTGCTGACCTCTAGGTTTCGCATGTGCCTGGGCCTACACATACTTCTGCGGCCTTAGTAGGAGTGCCTGAGCCTGTAGAGGCAAAGGCCTCTGAACCTGCTGCTGCTGCTACACTGGTGCTGGTGCCCTGTACTGCGGTGCTGCTGGCCGAACTGCTGACTTGCAGTCTTGTTCCTCTTAGGACATGCTCCAACCATGTGGTCTGATACCCCATACACCAAACACAATCCCAGTGCCCTACGACACTCTGATACTATATGCCCAGGTTTCCCGTAATGGAAACAACTACGGGAAGAAGAAGATGACTGCCTCTGTTGTTGGAACGTCTGGAAAGACTACTGAGATAATGTTGTCCTCCTCGAGGATCCAATCGTCAGGGGTCAAACTGCTGGAGCTGGTGCTGATCCTCCTGAAATATTGGGCCTCTTCTGGCTCCTAACTCGATCTGTAATCCTCTACGATGTGTACTCATACCTACTGGCTTTCTGTATCACCGCGTCAAATGTCTGAAACTCATGCTGCTCTACCGCCAAGATAATCTCTAAATGGAGTCCCTGCTGGAACCTCCTTGCCCTCTCCAACTCGGTCGCTACCAAAGTAGAAGCAAATTGACTAAGTCTCGCAAACTTTGCTGCATAACCGTCGACAGTCCTTCTCTCCTGCCTGAGGTTGTTAAACCTCTGCTGAAGCTCGTAATTCGCCACCGCGTAAAAATACTTTGCCTAAAATCTCTCAGTAAAAATTGCCCATGGAATCGATATTGTGAGAGAAACCTCCTACATTGCCCACCAGTCATGAGCCAAGTCCAACCACTATTGCCTTACTACTGATACATGCTCTCTAGCCGGATTCCCTGTTGCCTCTAAGATGGCCTCAGTGTCCTGCAACCAAGCATTGGACGAAATTGCGTCTTCTGTACCATTGAAGTACGGAGGACTGAGACGCTTGAAGCTGGTCGCAGAATTATGGATCTGAGAACCATCTCGCTCCAATGTTGTCTGGACCGACTGGGTGAGTATGTCACTCTGGTGCTGGTGGGTCATCATGAAACCTCAAAGGATATCCATCAGTGCTCAGGCAACACCCTCTAGCTGCTCGGGCTGAACTGGGTGCACAGGTGCTGCCTGTTGGTCCGATAGTGCCGGCCGATCTGCCTCAGGATCTACTCTAGACTCTGCCCCTGAATGCTGAGGCCGACCTCCAGGAATATATTGGGATCCCGAATGTTGTCCCTTCTCGAGCTGCACTCGATCCATCTGTCCGATAGTAAAAGGAATAATGCTCCTGAAAGTTAAGGACACAAGGGTCAATCGAAGAATATAATAGATCAACGAGAATAAGCAGATAACATGTCAAGAATCAGGGATAGAGATAAATAACTAGGGATCAAAGGAGAAAATTTTAGGATTAAGACATCTAGCAACCGCAACAACCCACGCATATCTATAAAAACCAGATCAAATTTGCTCAGACAGATATAATCCGCTCAGACAAACCTGCATGGGCCACCACTAAAACTATGTCACACCCCAGAACCAGAATACTGGAGAGCATGACTGACAAGGCCAGCTACGTATACTTAGAGTACACCGGTACTCCGTATATACGGTAAAGATGTAAGACTTGAGGGATTACTACTGTAAACCAACAGTCAAGCCTTGGTCCAACAAACCCTAGTATCTCAATCATAAGAACAACATGAATAATATCAAGATATAAGATCAGCTTAAATATAATAGTAAAGCATCTCAAACTATAATATATAGATAATTATAATGCTAGTAAACATAAAATTAATAAACTAACCAGAATCTAAGTCATACATGATCAACCCTAGGATATATCAATCATGCTATTGCCTATAGGCTAAATGATCAAACTAAAATATGAGCTAAACACGTGCTCGGTGGCTAAATACCAACAAAAGTAGATTATACAACAGAGTGGGGAAGTAAGAAAACCCACTAAAGCGGTCTGGTGCTCCTGATGGTCACTATCCTCAGGAAAGTACGAAAGATCCTCCGATGCTTCTACTGGATCTGGCCATACAAAACTAGTGGGGCCAGACCCCAAATTATAAGTACCACAAAGGAAGCCAATCTAGGAACTTAAAACAATAATACAAGCAATACAAATACTGAAAGTAAAGTCTAAATGTAAATGATCTCAAGATAATAAAAGAAATACTGTAAACCTGCAATGAGATATATCCTGAACTGATAAGCAAATAGAATAGTATAGAAAACAAATCTTTGATCATATAAAGCCTAGACTAACCATCATCCATCAATCACGACAAATCATATAAGTACGACTTGATAGTTTAACTAACTAGGGTTATCATAATCCTAATTACTAACAATTATAATGCAACGCGATACTAGAGTTCCTTCTGATCGCATGCCCCTGCAGTCTGTCCGGGATATCCATATGCACAAATCAGCACTGGATACTCCTAAAGATACTTCATAATATAAACCACTGGATACTCCTCAAGATAATTGTATGAATAACTGGGACTGCATGCAATCTAAAAAAAATCCCTAGCCATGTACTAAGTGGATCTCTAGTTATTAACCCCTAGTAGTTTCTTGTATGAATATGGGTATGACATTCCGCAAAATTCATCCTAGATATGATACAACAAAACAAGTTCTAATAGTAATATAAATAGTTTAATATATATTGCACAAACATACTCATGTAAGCCACGCCACAACCAAGCCACGTGAAACTAAGTGTAGCCAAGTGAAGCCAAGTCAAGCCAGGTGAAGCCAAGTGAAGCCAAGTGATACCATGTACAACCATGTGAAGCCATGTCAATCCAGATGAAGCCAAGTAAAACCAAGTCAGGTCATGTCCGATGAAGCCATATAAAGTTATGCCAAGTCAAGTCCAGTCAATAATGTCATCATGTGTAGCCGGGCAAAATTGGGTAAAACTGAGTAAAGCCAAGTCAAGTCGAGTCATTTGAAGTCAAGTAAGTTCATGTCTAATCAGGTTAAGTCATCGTGTCTCCAAACAAAAGCCAGAAGTATCATAACAAAAATACAAAAAATCAAGAAATTATAAAGAAAGTGCACCATCGGTATATCGTCGGTACAGTCTAGTACACTGTCGGTATACCGGTCCAGAGATAGAAAAAATACAACAAGTTCTGGATTCCAATAAATTGGTATACCATTGGTATAGTATAGTATACCGTCCGTATGTCGTTCCAAGTTGGCAAGAAAGTTACTGAAAAATATAGTTCCACAAATCGGTATACCGTCTGTATACTATTATATACAGTTGGTATGCCGACCAAGACAAAAATCCTGAAGTCGGTCAACAATGTCGACAGGATTGGTATACCGTCGGTACACTGTAGTATACCATCAGTATGCCGATAAGGTTCACAAAAAAATCTAAAAATCGATCAAAATTGGTATACCGTCAGTATATTGTACTATACCGTCGGTATGCCAGTTTCCAAGGATAAACATAAGTCAAGTCAAGTCTGATTTTCGGATCCAAATCAAATCCTGAAAATTACCAGAACCAAGTCTAACAGGGAGTCAAGTCTAGGGTAAGTCTCATATCACAATATGGACTAAATCTCATGGTCATAACTCCGGTACCATTTTTGTTTCCGAGTTAACAAAAGGGGATGTGATAAGATTCTACCAGAAAACAAAACCGAGAAGGTCAAAAGACTAGAAAATACGAGACGAACAATAATAGTAAAGCAAGTCTAAGCTAAAATGCTACAACCAAAGCTCCAGAAAAGTAAAATGACAGAAAGTAAAAGAAGTTCACGAAATCGACATGGTGTACTTGCCTAAAGCGAGCTCACAGCCTAAACCTTCTAGTCTATCACTACGAAGGGGTTCAGAAACCACACTTTAGGTCTCAAGACCACGCTCCAAGTCTGAGAGAGAAATGAAGAAGGGAGGAGAGCGAAAGAGAATGAAAGAAATAAAATAAAACCTAAGTACTATTTATAAAGAAATATGGCAAAAATATCTCAAAAAGTGAAACAAATATCTGCCGGGTCGAATACCGTCTGTATACTATAGTATACCATTGGTATACCGGTCAGGTAGTAAAGTTTTAATTTTGAGAGTTTTTGAGCTTCCTCGAGATCCAATAAAATATAATAACTAGTACAAAATACGTATCCGATAAAAAATAAATATTATGAGATGAGTCTCACACAGAGAAAAAGCTAAACCACATATATCACACAGATAGTTTCCAATGCAGCAAAAAATTGAACGACACGAGTAAACGGCTGTTTGATAACAAGTTCACAAAGTCGCCATAGCGGAAGCATATAATGAACATAAGTATAGTAGTAAAATAAACACTTTATTGATATAGAAATAATGTTACAAGCGGCGTTAGGCCGAGATTACACGAGTGTAATACAACAAACACGTGGAGTACATCGCACTCGTATCACACTTGATCTATGATACGCTTGCGATACGAGTCCACCACACAACCAAATATTCCCCGAAGGACACGAACAAGTCTAAAATAGTAAATATGAACAATACGAAGAGTCAAACACACATCTATGTGTCTTTGTCAAAATATGACATGCACAAAATCCCGTGTCGGAGGAAAATATCAAATTAATACGTATCACCAAATTGTTGGGATACGGCCTATACGTATCCAATTGTGGACACGTTACTAGCCACACACAATCAAAGACATGTCAATTTGGTCTAATTTACCAATTGACAAACACAACATGTGTCAATCTCAGAATTTTCCCAAAATTGACATAAAACACACCATAACTTTCTCCATAGGCCTCCTATGAATCTAATTCCAATTCCTATGGGTAGCATCATTATATGGGGTGGTTCCTAATGATTAAAACACAGATTTAGAACCTAATTAAAGAGAAAAAACTGAATTTATCTATTAGGAGATGGATTCCTAATGTAACCTCCAAATTTGGTAAAATTGGCCTTCAACTTGTAGATCATTGCTCCTCTTTGTAGATCCTTGCTTTCTCCTTCTAGATCCTTGTTCTACTAGCCTCAAAAGGTGTTTTAGGAAAGAATTGAAAAGAAATTTTGTAGGAAATTGATGTGGGAATGAAGGAATTTAGTTGAGGAAAATTCTAGATCTAGATTTAAAATGAAAAGAGGAGAGATAAATTCCCCCTCTTTTTTAAATAGGCCGGCCCTATGACCCCTTCTCCAAGTTTCTATGTAAAGACTAAAATACCCCTTGGGGCCTCTCATGATGAAATAATTAAGGAGGCAAGGTTCTTGTCTAATGGGTTTAATTAAATTAATCCTCCTCCTAATCAGTGGGCTTCTAATTGGGCTCAATTCTAACTAAATGTAAATGTTGGTCCAAAGATCTAATCTAACTAGTTAGGTCCACTAACACAAGTCCAAAATAATAAGCTAACATCTAATAATAATTAAATAATATAATAAATAATTATATAATATGTACAATATTTAATTAATTATAAAATGACCAAAATATTCTTTTCTAGAAAATATGGTAGTGACAAGTCTACCTCCCTTAAAATAATTTTGTCCTCAAAATTCAAAAATGAAACTACTCCCAGAAAAATAAAAACAGAACATAACATAACAGAACAGAACTAGGAAAGAATATACCTCAAGGCACAAACAAATATGGGTAACGCCCTCGCATTTCTTCCTCTCTCCCAGGTAGACTCCCCCAGAGAGTGATGCCTCCATACAATGCATACCAAAGGAATAGTCTGGTTCCTCAGCACCTTCTCTCTCTGATCCAAAATCTCAATTGGCTGCTCTGGATAGCTAAGAGTAGGGCCAACCTCTATCCCTGTGTGATCCAACACGTGACTAGGATCCGCTACGTACCGTCTCAACTGCGACACATGAAATACGTTGTGCACTTCCTCCAATGTAGGTGGTAAGTCTAGTCTATGATCAACTGTACCGACCCTTTTTAGAATAGTGAAAGGTCTGATGAATCGCGGACTAAGCTTCCCGCCTCCACCAAAATGAATCGTGCCTCATGTCGAAGAAATTATCAGAAACACCAAACCACCAACCTAGAACAAAATACAACCATAAGAACTTAATCTATAACAAACAACCAATAAAAAGTATAAAACAAAAATCTAAAGCTATACCTCAAACTCCAAAGGTCTCCAGTGGATATCGGCCCAATGCCGCTGTCTGTCCTGTGCCACTCGAAGTCTGTCTCTAATCAGCTTAACCTTCTCCGCTGCATCCACAACCATCTTTGGCCCTAGCAAAACTCTCTCTCCAACATCTTCCCATGACAAGGGAGTATGGCATCTTCGCCCATATAGAGCCTCAAATGGTAATATCTCTATACTATCCTGGTAGCTGTTGTTGTAAGCAAACTCTACCAAATAGAGATGGTCCTTCCAAGATCCCCCAAAATCTAGTACACAAGTGCGCATAATATCCTCGAGAGTCTCAATAGTCCTCTCTAACTGTCCATCTGTCTGGGGATGATATGTAGTACTGTACTTGAGCTGGGTGTCCAAACTCGCCTATAAAAAACTATCCTCAGAAATGGTGAAATCATCCTCCAATCCTACTCTTACCTGAGCTCTGATGCTCCTCAGAGATACATCCTCATACTAGACTGCCTTGATCATATCCATCAACTCTGAGTGTGTCTGCAATCCCCACATCTGCATAAGAAAACCAGGAACTATTACCTCTCTGCCCAAGCTCTCCAAGTTCTCTAATAATTATCGATCCTGTGTCAAGAACATAGATACCGGATACCTGCTCAAGGCATCGACAACTATATTAGCTTTCCCAAGATGATACTGCAAAGATATGTCAAAATCCTTCATCAGTTTCAACCACCGAAGATGCCTCATGTTCAACTCTTTTGCGTGAAAATGTACTTAAAGCTCTTGTGGTCTGTGAAGATCTCCACACGCACTTTTTACAAATAGTATTTCCACAACTTCAGGGCGAGGATGACTACTGCCAACTCCAAATTGTGGGTAGGATAGTTCTTCTCATGAGGACGCAATTGCCTAGATGCATAGGCAAACACTTTACTATTCTGCTGAAGAACACAACCCAGACCCTTCCCCGATGCATCACTATAAATAGTGAAACCTCCAGACCCTGATGACAACGTCAAAATAGGAGCAGACGTCAACCTCTTCTTCAATTCCTCAAAAGCAACATGACAGTCCTCCTTCCAAACAAACTCTACATCTTTCCTGGTGAGTCTGGTCATCGGCTCGACAATCTACGAAAAATCTTGCACAAACTTCCTGTAGTAGCCTGCAAAACCCAAGAAACTCCTGATCTCTGCTACTGAACTTGGGGTTTTCCAAGACTCCACTGTTACGATCTTCTTCGGATCGAATGAAATTCTATTACCAGCCACAACATGTCCCAAGGACTCCACCTTGTCCAGGAAGAACTCATACTTGGACAGCTTCCCATACAGCTTCTCCTTTCTCAGCATATCCAACATAATTCGTAAATGCTCCTCGTGCTCCTCCGGTGTCTTCGAGTATATGAGTATGTCATCGATGAACACCACCATAAACTTGTCAAGGTACTGATGGAACACCTTGTTCATCAAATTCATAAATACCACCGGGGCATTAGTCAAACCAAACAGCATCACCATAAACTCATACTGACCATACCGAGTCCTAAAAGCAGTCTTTGGTATGTCCTCCGGCTTCACTTTCACTTGGTGATAGCCTGATCTTAAGTCTATCTTAGAAAACACCTTGGCACCACTTAACTGATCGAACAAGTCATCAATCCGTGGCAATGGGTATTTATTCTTGATAGTGAGATTATTCAATGCCCTGTAATCAATGTACATGTACACCGATCCATCCTTCTTCGATACTAACAATACCGGGGTTCTCCATGGTGAAGAACTCGATTTGATAAACCCCTTATCCTGCAATTCATCTACCTGCTTCTTCAGCTAGACCAGCTCGCTGTTGTTTACTCTATAGACATGCTATAAAATTGGTTCTACACCCGGCACGAAGTCTATAGAGAATTCAACATCTCGATCTGGTGGTAATCCTGAAAATTTCTTAGGAAACACATCCAAGAACTCTGTTATTAACGGATGCGACAACTCCTTGTCTTCCAAAATAGCTCCACAAATAATGCCTTCTCCCTGCTCTACAGTTCCTCTAGCAAACTCAAACTCTGGCTCTCCTGGCGGGTTAAACAAAACTGTACCTCCTCTACAATCTATACTAGAATGGTGCCTACTCAACCAATCTATTTTGAGTACAATGTCGTACTTCAAAAGTGGCATTACAAGTAGACAGGCATTACAAGTAGACACGCACTCAGCTCCTGGCCTCCCAGAGTAACTCTTTGATACTTGTAAATATCTAACCAGGATAATGCCTCCCCCGGTCATGACCTTGCAAGTCCTAACGAAAGACTCATCTACCAAACCATGCTTCAGAGCAAAAAAAAATAGATATAAAACTATGGGAAGCACCACCATCAAACAAAACTAAAGCTGGAATGGAAGCAAGAAGAACATAACCTGCAATGACATCTCCGGTGGGCTCGACCTCCTCGACTGTCATAGCAAACGCTCGGCATAACCTGTAATGACGTGCACCTCCCTAATGCTTGTGCTGGGCATAACGCTGCTGCTGGGTCAGAAGTGGCGGTCCCCTCGGCTGTACTGTAGGTGATCTCGCCTGTGTCCTCAGAGCTGGAGCTGCTCTCTTAACTGTACGACAAGGATTGGAAGGACACACTCTCAGATGATGCCCTTTGGTACCATATTAACAAACAAATTTCCAGCCTCCTCCTGTAAACTTCCCAGATGTGGCCAAGATTCTTGCAGTAGTGGCAAGGAGCTTGCTGTAACTGTCTCTGTTACTGCGGTACCTGGTGAAACAGTGCCCTAGCTGGAGTCTGGTGCTGCTACAAAGGCCTAGACTGGAAATGAGGATGCTTGGCAGTCACTGTGCTGTTTGCTTGCCTCTACAAGTATCTCCGAGTAGGTCTCATAAAAAGACGGAATGAGGATCTTCACTTTCCAGTTTAGACCTACGCGAAAACAAATAGCTCGAACCTCTGGCTCTCTCACCAAATACTCCGTAAATCGGCTCAGCCTACCGAACTCTACGACGTATTCCTCCACAGACATGCTCTCTTGAATTAGGCTCTTAAACTGCCTCCCAAAGTCTAACCTGTCTTCCCGAGCGAAGAACTTCTTCTTGAAGAGGTCCTTGAACACCTCCCAAGACTGTCCTACGTCAACAAGAATTGGCTCATTCCTGAACCAAGTGTGGGCGACGTCGAACAACTGAAGTCCTACCGCCTCAACCTTCAGATCGTCAGAAAGATATGATACCATCATGAGACACTCAATATCCTTGAGCCAATCATCAGCGTAGATGATGCCCTCCGTCCCTTTGAAGACACTAGGCTCCAGCTTCTTGAAGTCATGAATATTGCCTGGCCGAAGCTGGGCAACCTGAGGAGCAACCTGCTGCTGGACCGAAACTCCTCTCTCTACTACGGCACGAGCAAGCTGATAAGCACTCTCAATGCCCTGCTGCAAGACGTCGGTCTATCTCTGGTGTGCCTCAGACTGAGCCCTCTGCGCCTCCAATATCTCACAAAATAGTATGAACATCTGTGTCGCATCTGCTGGCACGGAAGGTGGAGGTGGAAGTCCCTCAGATACAACCGGCACAGTCCTCTGAGTAGGAGGTGGACCTTTAAAAGAAGCTGATATGCCAATCACCGGAGAATTGACTGGTGCAGGCCCTCGAGAAGTCGCAGACCTCTCAGAAGCTGCTCTCCTCTGCTGTGATCTAGTCTTAGGCGGCATCCTAAGACAAAGCGAAAGAAAGAATCAATATGGCACATGATGTAAGACATTCAAGGAAAGGACAGTTAAAGATCAAATATCAATATCAAGGAAGAATAGTCGAATTGAATCAAAAGAGTTTATCCTAGATGTGATTGAGTATTCTCATCCTGTAGCCTATATCCTATATCCTAAAACAGGCTCGTAATATCACTTAGTTCAGAGCACCACTACGAATAGCACTAATTGCGACCTCGAAGACCCGCATAGGCCACAACTAAAAATGTGTCACGAGCCACACCCGGTTGTAGAAGCATAAAAAATACGATGGGGAGTTGTACGCGTAAGATCTCCAAATATGCATGAAGCCCGCGTAAAACAGAGCTCCAGCACTGTGTGGCATAAAAAATGACTTTAGAGCCATTGGCGTACTACAACAGAGCTTCAACGCTGTTCAGCGTAAAACAAAGCTCCAGAACAACCCATGTAAAGTAGTATTTCCAGACTGCTTCGGCGTAAAAATGTTACTACATCGCCACTTCGGCGTAAAACCTGTCTGCTTTTAATGCAGCGAGAATTTGTACGAGGAACTCTTGGTATTCCTCGAATGAACCTATCAGACAAAGCAGTGAACCTGACTCCTGACAAAGAGTAGTACACGATGATCGAGAGGATGGCTGTAATGATGACTCTGCACAGAGCCCCAAACTATCGTCAAGTGACATAACCCTTGATATAAGACGTCATTTATGCATTCAAGGAATACGCTGCCTATTCTACACAGGCAGAGATGAACTTTACGCTCAGGATGAGACAAAACCAACTGCCACGCCAAAAGCTGTTCTTCGTACAGAACTCAAGGCACGTCTCTGCAGTTAATGCGCGAGATGGAGGCAGATCTCTGCTTTTAATGCACAAGATTTGGTTCTACTTTTAAGGATTGGGAGAGCTAAAATTAAGGCTAATATGCTCACGTCACTATCCCTACATATTAAGCCACCCAGGCTACTTTTAACTATAGGAGCACGCCGTACGCTATCTCCTCGAAATACGCCAACCAGGCTATTTTCAACTATAGGAGTACGTCGTATGCTATCTCCTCAAAATACGCCAACCAGGCTATTTTCAACTATAGGAGTACGCCGTATGCTATCTCCTCGAAATATGCCAATTCAGGCTATATTTGTAAGGTACACAATAAGGCTATTTGGCCCTGAATACGCTCAAGACCTCAGTCAAAGAAGGATAATTGTCTATCTTTATGCTGGTTACCTATCCATGCAACATCGATCTTTATGCAGAATTGGCTTCTACGCTAACAAAACAGCTATTTGGGCTTCTACGCCAACAAGATAACTATATGGTTTTTACGCTAATGTGATAGTTATTTGGTTTTCATGCCAACCTTCTCTACGCGAGGGGCAGTTACTTACGTGGCTTGCATGCCGTGATCTTCGATTAGCGATTATACGCCTTACCTCATAATGAGACACGCGTCATACGCCAATTCAGGAGATCATTCATATGTGGGTAGCAGTTATTATAATCGCCGCATAAAAGGTACAGCTCTTTCCGCTGTTCGGTTTCTACATCGACTGGTCAGTTACTGTGACCAAACTCTATAAATAGAGACCTCCGACCACGGAGGTCAGGGGGAGTAGAATAACAGAGGTCGGATCCAAGGTGGAGAGAATTCAGGAGTCACAGACAGAGGTCAAGGTCAAGAAAGCACCTGTAAAAAGCTTTGGCAATGAGAGTTCAACTTTTCCTGCAGTCTTTGAAGCTTATTTTTTCTTCTTCTACAGCACTTCTTCATCATCGTGTGGTCCAAGGGACAAAGTGATCGACCGCAGATCAGACTCCTATAGCAATATTTCCCCAGAATCAAATTTTTGTACTTAACATCCTCGTATCGGATTAATTGTACTTCTTTTTCTTGTTTGTAAACAAAGAAAGGATTTCGTATAAACCTAGTTTTAATTTCTTTCGTTTATTATCAAACACAAGATGGTGACTCTGCTGGGGACTACTTTCTCATCTGACGAGAAAGCCATTGCTCAATACGATGCAGTATCTATCTGATCAACGAAGAAGACTTTGGTCGTCCAATTCGACCAATCTGCTTATAAAGACATGCTCCGCGCAGGGGGTGGCTCTCGTTCTCTCTCTGTCCAAGACAATAGGAAGCTGCGTAAAGTATGGATGCCCCGGACATCCTCTACCCTTCCTGCAGGCTCTCTCTCTCCGACCAACAAGGTTGTGACATTGTAACCTATGCGCCTTACGTGTAAAACTCTGTCTCCCGTCTGTGACATGGCAGACAAAGCTTCTGGCAATGCCTTAGTGCCAATCCAGAAGTTTACACCGCGCCCTGCGCGTAAAACTCTGTCTCCCGTCTGTGACGTGGCAGACAAAGCTTCTGGCAATCCCTTAGTGCCAATCCAGAAGTCTACACCGCACCCCACGCGTAAAATTTCGTCTCCCGTCTGTGACGTGGCAGACAAAATTTCTGACAAGGCCTCAGCGCCAATTTAGAAATTCCAAACGCGCCCTGCGCATAAAAATATATCTCCCATCCATGATGAGGCAGATGATCCCTGCAATCACCGCAAGGGAAAACAAGTGGCGGATTTCCCGACCTCTCGGCTTTTACGCCATCAAGAGAAGAATTTGCCCACTCTTCAGATTACGCGGAATGCTGACGGCCGATTGAGGACTTCCTCAGTTTTACGCCAACTTGTACAAAGCTACAGATTATGCCAGGATAAGCCCCTTAGCGTAAAGAAGACCCGGTTCATGGGGAAATATACTCCCCAAACGGATGATGGATCATATGCCACTCACATGGGCGAACTGCTGTATACTTATGGCAGAGAGAGGGTCATGGTTCCCAATATTCGTGCTCCAACTGATATAAAAAGGCCGAATAAGCCTTCTTTTTCTTCTTCTGCTAATCCCCCTGATTTGCATAATTTCTAGATCCAGAAGCGTAAAGACAGGGGATCTTCTAACATGTCTATTATACCCCCTAGGGAGTACTGTTGTAATAGTCATAAAGTTGTAGTTAACTACTGCTGCTCTAAGGCAAAACGATCAGTTTTCGACCGGTTGAACTACTCTTTTCCCTTAGAAAAGAGCCTACATTCGCATCAGTGAATATGGATTCACACATTCCTAGAGGAAGGTCAAATTCAAGACGTCACCCCTCTAGAACTCCAAGCCAAAGGAGATTCGACAGACTCCTTGAGAATATTGAAGCAGGTGTGTTTTGAAACACCCGTTCGAGGTTACGACAACCGGCTTCATATTCTTCTGATTCCGACACCGGGGATCACCAGTTTCCCGAATCGGATGCTGAAAGTATAGACTCAATCTCTACAGAGATCTATACTAATCCTTCAATAGCATATAGAGAAATGGGAGTCTATGCCATTGGAGATGAACACGAAGAGGCTTCCCTATCAGGAAGTACTGACCAACGCATCGCTGATATTGGAAGCATCACTTAAAGAGATGCATTTCATGATGGAGAGTATGCGCCAGATGATGGTGACTCAACACGCAGCTACAATAGCTCAAACATCGGTTCCTCTGACTCAACTACGTGTGGGGGTGGACCTACCACCTGTCACGCCCCATTCCCAAAATACCGAGGGACCAGACGCGTGGCAATGGCCAGCAGCACACACCGATGGACAAACCTAATTTAATGGATCCATCGGGGCATGCTTAAGCTGTAGTACAACAATAATGGTCTAAATATACTAATCTCATCCACAGAATAAATACAACAATATCAGAATCATAAAGCGAGATCATATCTCAATAAAATATAAACTCGAGAAATAACCCGACAATGAGTCTGATACATCTGTCAAGATACAAGAATAAAGATAACTACAGCCAATAGTGAGTATAGAACAGTATATACTCAGAAGGTAACCTCAGTGATCACTCGTCTGCTGAATCTGGTACTGCTCCCGTAACTGTTCCTATTCCTGCTTCTACTCCTGCTAATGCTCCTGTACTGTATAACTCTGGGTGGATCTCCTCTGCTAATCCTGGGGACATAATCCGGATCCAGGTCCTCAGGGGACATAACAAGGTACAGAAAATACAAGCCATAATAATGCAGTAAAATAGTCAATAAAATAAACAGGGTAAATATGTAACCATCCATGTGAAATACAGGTGAGAACATCACCAGTACTCAGGCTGAAACAACTACAAGTTCTGTGTAGGGGAGCCGGTAGCAGTGATATCATGTGGTCGTCTAGCTCAGCGAGAGACTGAGACGCCGGCATAATATAAAATCAACCTGTAGCCTGTGTGTCTCTCCAGCAATAAATAAAACAAGATGGGAACACTATATAACCAGCTAAGTGAAATACAAGATTAGAGCAGCACTAGAACTCAGGCTGAAACTACTACAAGCTCTGTGTCGGGGAGCCGGTAGCAGTGATATCATGTGGTCGTCTAGATCAGCGAAAGACTGAGACGTCGGCATAATATAAAATCAACCTGTAGCCTGTGTGACTCTCCCCACCCAATGTAATCATACGTCTCATGTCCATGTGGCCACATGTCCATGTCACGTACAATCATATCTAATGCAATAAGTCATATAGTATCTAGGAACATAATGTCAATGTCAAGTCATGTATCCTATACAGAATTACCACGAATATCTCAGGAAGATCCTGTCCATGAATAGTGTCAAGTATCCTGGGTTATAATGTACTTGATAGGACAAGTACGAGAAAGATGGGGTCTCGATATCCATGTCTAGATGACAATACACAACGTCGTGTACGGTGTCGGCACCCGACTATGAATCGGACGCTAAGTAAAGTCGCACGGTCCTAGGACAAGCATGAAACACAATATATATATATATATATATATATATATATATATATATATATATATATATATATAAGCCAAGGAAATAAGTAACAAGAACTGCAAGTTTTGGCGAGGTACACTTGCTTGGGGTCCTGGCTCCAACTGTAGCTCTGGTCTCAGTGTGATCTGCAGGTACTACTCCGGTTGCTGAAATAAACATCATCATTAGATTCAAAAAATATTAAATATCTAGAAACGCCTGTCCTTAAGTCTAATTTGGACACAAGGGCAAAAATTACATTTTCGAGTCAAAGCGGGGTCCACATGTGGGCCACTTTGCACCGAAAAGCGTGTCAGGGTCAAAGGTCTCCAAATTCGTCAAACTTAGTGTCAACAGATCAGGAACGATGATACGAACCCAACAGAACTTCCAGAATTGGATTCCGATGAGCCGATCATAAAATTGCCCATCAAATGGAACCTATGGGACCCACGATACGCGATTTTGTCAACGTTCTCATAATCGAACCAAACTTGGGTCACAGGACCAGCGTATCGCTACGAGTCCGATGGCGCAAGTTTCGTTTCGATCCGACATGTGTACACAAAGTTACGACGTGTTCCAGAACTGACGGATACGGGACGGTGTCCGCGGATACGCATTGATTTCGGTGTGCACGCACATCCGAATCAACTTCTGTGAAATCCCACACGTCCGTATCAATGACGCGCACATATCGGTGAAGACCGCACGCGACCAAGTCATCCCGTTTGGCGGGGCACACTCGGTTCCGGGGTAAAATGGGGTATTGTTTTTCCTGTTTTTGGATCGCGGTTCGTGATCGCCACAGGACGCGATGCACCGAGCGGGTTACACGGGCATCGAGAGGGTCATACAGTCTACGCGACGCAACTGACGGAATCGAAAACGGGTAAACAATGAGAGAGAAACGGGTACCTGAACAGGGCTCCGAAAACTACGTTTTCTCGTGTCCGACACGACACGAAGTGTCCGTGTCCGAGTCGCCTAGGGTTAGGCTTAGGGTTACTGCGACCGGATCTGAGGCAGAGGGGGGCGGCGCTGTGGCCGGAGGCGGGCCGGAGGGGCTGGGGGCGGCCGAGGGCGGTGCGGCGGCGAGCTGGGAGGCGGCGCAGGCGGCCGGCGGCTGGGCAACGGGCTGCTGCGGGTCGGGGTCCTGGCTGCGGGAAAGAAGGAGGAGGGAGCGGCGCGTCGACGGAGCTAGGGCGGCGCTGGCGAGGGCTCGGCGAGGGGAGCGGTGGCGGCGCCGCGGCTAGGCAGAGCGGAGGCTAGGGCGGTGAGGGGTGGTCGGAGTCGGGGGAGAGAGGGGATGCTTAAATAGGCGGAGGAGGGGGTCGTGGCGCCGGGAAGAGCGGAGCTGGGCGGGCAGAGCGGCCGGACGACGCGGGCGGGGTATCGTGGCCGGGCGAGGCGGCGACGAAGGCGGAGATGGCCCGAGGAACTGACAACGGCGGGTCGTGGCAGAGGAGAGGGGTAGGTCAGGCGGCTGACGGCTAGGTTAGGGTTAGGGTTAGGGATTGGGATTGGGATTTTTGTTATTTGTTATTTTTTTCTTTTTCTTTTTATTTTCTTTTTGGAGAAAACTAAGAAAATAGGTATTTATACATGTAGAAATTGGACTAGGGTTTGACCTAGGATTTGGGCTGGGTCAACGCTCCTTGGGCTTGGCTTCGGCTCTCATGGGAATGTTGGGCGTTGGCACGGGTTTAATTCGGTTTAATTCTACATCAATTTTTAGGGCTTTAAAAATGATTCTGGGGTCCAATAAATATTCAAAAAATTATCCTATGTTCGGTTTTCCATTTTACACTATAAAATATTATTTCCATAATATTTTAATATTACTAAACAGCATTTAAAAATCATTTAATTACCAAAAGCCTAGATTTTAATTACAAAAAAATCCAAAAAATTACGAAAAATTATGAAAAACCAAATTAATAATTACTGAAAATCAGGGGGCTTACACCACCATCCAATGCAAACCAGGAGCCTATTCAAAATTAAGAGTCAGCGGCTCCTCAACTTCTTAACTCGGAGAATGTATTGCCTCCTGTTGGAGTTATAATACAACCGATCTCTCACCATTCTGCGGTCCCCCTCCCAGCTGAAGATCCGATGCAGGCAGTATAGGAATTGAAAGCCCAATTTGATGCCTTGAAGCATAAGGATCAGCTCAAGAAGTTGGGAATCAACCAGCCATACCCAGCTATCTGGGACGAGATCCCTTTTCCAACTAAATACAAACCACAAGCTATGGTTTTGTTTGAGGGAAAGACGTCACCGAGCTAGTACATGAACTACTTTAGCATGATGACGATATTGTTGCAAGGGAATGACGCCCTTCTCACTCGAGTGTTTAAAGGCTGTCTGTCTGGAGTGGCCTATCAGTGGTACCGTAGTCTTGCGGACAATTGCATTACTTCCTTTGAAGATTTCAAGACTCTGTTCTTTGTTCGATTCTACGAAGGAGGGATGGACATGTCTATGTCATCACTCATCGAAGTAAAGCAGAAGGAGAAGGAGAGCGTTCGTACTTTCATCGAACGTTTTCGTCAGGCTACTTTGCAGATGCCTTCCGGAGTTCCAGATTCTGCCTTGGTGGACATTTGCAGGAAGAATCTTCTCCCGCTAATCTCAGTGTTCACAGGACCATATCAGTTTCATGATTGGCCTTCATTTATCATCTCAGCGGTAGCCGCTGAAGATAACAGTCGGAAGGTGCGTGACAATGTAATCATAATCTCTACCTCTGATAGAGGGAAGCGGTCATCTTCCAATAATGATCATGTTCGTAGTTCCAAAGGGAAGGAAGCTCTGGCAATCAATTCGTCCAGGCAACACACTCCGGTGACTACGCAGACAAATCCTGGGACTTTCAGGCCTAAAGAAGAATATTATTTTGACGACGACGATATTCTGAGCATATTCGATTATCTAGTCAAAAGTGGCAAGCTTACTCTCCCCGAGGTAAAGCGGCCAAATAAAGTCGGCAGTACCAATAACCCTAAGTACTATATTTTCCACATATACATACATCACCCCACAAAGGCATGTTATGTATTGAATAGGAAAATCCAGGAGATGATCGACGCCAAGGCCATCACTCTGCATAATAGCGAGAAGACGGTCACTACCAACATGATCTCGCTCCAGTTTGGCAATCTACCCCCTCAAGAAGTCCCGGATGGTGTAGTACCTATTCCAAGGGCAATGATGAACATTGTTAATCTTCCGCCGACCAGGGGTCAAAATCATGACCTGGTACCCCTAACCACAAAGCGTGGTGAGATTATGTGGGTTCATCCAGATCTGGTGTCAGAAATTGAGGAAGAGACTCAAGCTGCTAAAGCTAAAGTCTAAAAAGAACTCAAGATACAAACCATGCCATATGGTTGCAATATCCCCGACATCAGAAGAAGAGGCTTTAGCAACCGGGACCCGGTCAGGCAAGGCCTACCTCAAGGACTATGGAGGAAGCCAGGAGAAACCAACGACAGACACTTCAGCTGCCAAATCTCCAGAGCCTTAACCTGTTATAACAGAGGTAGGTCCTTCTATACCAACTTTGGTGGACAAGGGCAAGCAAAAAGAAGTTTGTTTTGATAAACCTTTGAAGAATATTCAAAACAAAGGTTTAGAAAAACCATATAACTTCAACATCTTGGCCCAGTTGGCTAATACACCAGCCCGATTATCCATTTTCGAGCTCCTAAGGCTATCCAAAATTACTCATCAAGCCTTAAGTGAAACGTTAATGCAGGCGGATATATGCTTGACTCAGCTCAAGTCCCCTGATAAAGAGCCTGTGGCATATCCTCAATGCCATAGTGTGATGGAAGTGGTCCCTAATATCATTTTCACTTAAGAGGACATGTTGTTGAAACATAACAAGCATGACAGGCCTCTTTATTACACCGGGTATGTTGGCTCCATGAAGGTAGACCGGATTCACATAGATCCGGGATCGTTGATCAGCATTATCCCTCACAGTCTGTTAAGACCGTTGAGAATCCCTACAAGCGAACTGGCTTATACTACCACCACCACAATCGTGGGCTTTAATGCCAGAAAGAGCAAACCATTAGGGAAGATTCGTCTGAGGATCCAGATTGGTGACCTTAGATCAGTGGCTACATGCTACGTCATTGATTCAGAGGTGTCTTACAATATTATGTTGGGCAGACCTTGGATCCACGATCATAATATCATTCCTTCCATGCTACATCAATGCTTCAAATATGTAGACGCCCAAGGGACAGTGAAAGCAGAATTTGCGGATCTTAATCCTTTCAAAGGAGTTGAATCCTACTATTCTGATGCCATGTTGTACACCCAAGACTACATGAAGGAGGTGTCAGGCAAGATGGAAGAGGAATCCCACCGGGAGCCAGGAAAGCCATCTGCTGAGCAACCTTTGTCAATCCAAGTGAAAGGGCGGGCTACAAGTCCGAAGGTCACAGAACCTATGGATATCCACTTGAGCAGAACCAAATTGGGAGAAGGAAGTGACCCTCTAGTGATCACTTTGAACCAGAAGCCTCCACATTTGGTCATCAACCTCAGGCGCAACAAACAGCCGACTGATGTAAATACAACCGTGAACGTGGTTTCTGACGATAATAAAGATTCTCTTTTTCAGAATACTGACGCTTAATTTCCAAATCAGGAATTCCCCCATAACAATATGGAACCTATAGCACAAAAATTCTTGGAAGTTATAGACTCCTATCATCCGTATGTGTGGGAAGTGGCATCAACATCTAATGTCATCACGACATATGGACCACATGAAGATTCTATCTTTATTGTCCTACCTACTCGCAACGATCAGCATCCAATAGTCTTCGGTCGCATGCGAAATAAACTAATTGTACAAGAAGATTCTCACGAATCTGATGCTGGAAAAATACAAGGTCACAGATATAACCCACAAGCTTTAAAGATTATTCAAAGTATGGGTTATGACTTGAAGTCGGAACCAGGCCTCAACTATGGGAAAGGCAGACGAATGCCATTACATGGTGAACCCTACTGTCAACAAACTCATTTTGGGTTAGGGTATACCACACATCTTGCAACTTCCAATGACTCTGAGTCAAGTGAGGAGACCATTTCCTCTTTTCAAGATAATTTTCCATCCTCTGATTCAGAAGATGAACTGGAACAGGTATTATTAGTAAATATGGTGTTGACAGATTCTCTCGAAATAGAGGAACAAGAATCTGAACCATTTGAAGATGAATCCTAGTCTCAGCAAATGGATACACAATGGGATCTCCGGTTCGAGCAAAGAGAACCACCCACTGAAGATAAAGTTATCCAAGTCGATGTTGGGGATAAATTTTTACCAAAGCCGATATTTATCAGTAACAATCTTTCCGAAGAAGAAAGGAAAGAAATAATCCAGCTGATAAAAGAATATATCGATGTCTTTGCCTGGAATTATGAGGATATGCCAGGTCTTGATCCTAAAGTGGCTACCCATAAACTCAACATACGGCCCAATTCGAAGCCTGTGAAGCAACACCAATGCCGGTTTCGTCCGGATATGATGGATGTCATTGAAGCTGAAATCAAGAAGCTAATAGCCTGTGGGTTCATCCGGGAAGAACAACATCCTAACTAGGTCGCCAATGTTGTTCCGGTCATGAAGAAAAGTTGGAAAGTGCGTGTTTGCATCAATTTTTGAGATCTGAATGCGGCCTGCCCTAAAGATGAGTTCCCTCTTCCCATTACAGACGTCATGATCGATAATACATGCGGTTTTGAGCGCATGTCTTTCATGAACGGATTCTCAGGATATAATCAGATTAAGATGAATCCTGAAGATGAAAGCATACTGCCTTTCGGACACCATTGGGGGTATATTGCTATACGGTTATGCCTTTCGGACTAAAGAATGCCGGGGCTACGTATCAACGAGCTATGAGTAACATATTCCATGAGCACTTACGCAAAATAGTAGAATATTACGTAGACGATATTGCTGTCAAAAGCTGCCTCAAGGATAATCACATCCAAGACTTGAAGACAATATTTGAGTTGATGCGCCAACATCAACTCAAAATAAATCCTACAAAGTCCTTTTTCGGTGTATCCAGTGGCAAATTCCTGGGATTTGTCATTACCGCTAAAAGCATTCAAGTGGACCCTGATAAAGTGAGGGCTATCTTAGAAATGCGACCATCCCGTAATCTGAGGGAACTCAGGGGATTCCAAGGTCGTCTGGCTTATATCAAGAGATTCATATCCAACCTCTCTGGGAGATGTCAACCTTTTTCACGCCTGATGAAGAAAGGTGTGTCATTCGTATAGGACGAAGCCTATCAGCAAGCGTTTAATGATATCAAATGCTACCTCACTAATCCTCCAGTTCTGGTGCCTCCCGTCATAGGAAGACCATTTTTGCTGTATGTTCGAGCAATGGATCATTCTTTAGGGGCTCTTCTTGCACAAAAGAACGATGAAGGTCACGAACAGGCTATCTACTATTTGAGCAGGATGATGGTCGGAGCTGAACACTGCTACAATCCAGTGGAAAAAGAATGCTTGGCCTTAATGTTCGTCATTCATAAGATGCGACATTACGTCACGGGCCAAACTATTCATATCATCTCCAGAATCAATCCTTGTCAGGTATTGATGAACAAGCCAAGTGTTCTTAATTCCCGACTCGCGACTTGGGCGATGTTATTAACACCGTATGATATGGTGTATGTCCCTCAGAAGTCCATTAAAGGTCAAGCCTTGACTGATTTCTTCGCTGCTCATCCAATTTCGGAAACTTCTAAACTATACGAGGACATTTCCGACGAAGTTGCAGAATGTAATTCAGCAATGGAAGGCGATATATGGCAGCTATTCTTCGATGGCGCCTCCAGGATCGGTCCCAGGGGAAACATAGTTTCAGGAGTACGAATTTTCCTGGTGACTCCTGATAAACTCATCATCTATCGAGCATATTCTCTTAGCGAACCCTGCTCTAATAATGTGGCAGAGTATAACGCCCTACTAATCGGGCTTTGAGTCGCTAAAGAATTGGATGTTGAATACCTGAAAGCTTTTGGTGATTCTCAGCTGATCGTCAATCAGGTCAGAGGAATATATGAAGTCCGCAATCCAGACCTCATTCCTTATCACCAAGCAACGATCGAGATTGCCATGTCTTTCAGAGGATTCTTCCTAGAGCACGTGCCTCAATCTCAAAATTTGGAAGCGGATGCCCTGGCCAGCCTAGCTGCGGATCTAGATATTCCTATAAGAAGGCAAAATTCGGTGATTCTCTTTAACAGAGATTTATTCTGTGTGAAAAATAATTTTCACATAGAACGCAGCTACGCTGTAAACGGTTCCTCCTAAGAGAGACTGGAGAAGTCCCTTTATAGACTTCGTGTCGTACGAAATCTTACAAGAGGATCCTAAAGAAGCAGTATCCATCAAAAGACGATCACTACGCTTCTATTTTGACGCGTCTTCACAATGTCTATATCACTGAACATACGATGGAATGCTACTACGATGTCTCTCTGACGATGATGCAAAACGGGTTATCCGTGAAGCTCACAATGGGGTATATGGAGCACATCAACCCGGTCCTAAGTTATAGGATCGTATCAGGAGGATGGGCTACTACTGGCCTACTATGATAGCAGATGCAGTAAAATATGCAAGATAATGCAAAGCCTGTCAAGTTTATGCAGATTTTATACATCAGCCTTCTGAGTATTTACATCCTACGATTGCATCATGGCCCTTTGAAGCATGGGGTATGGATATCATTGGTCCTATTCACCCGTCTACTTCTAGAGGACATCGGTTCATATTGGCCATCACGGATTATTTCTCCAAATGGGCGGAGGCGATCCCCCTTGCTGAGGTAAAGACATCCAACATGATCAGCTTTATCAAGCATCATGTCATTTATCGCTTTGGGATACCCGAAGGATAATTCATGACAAGGGGCCTCAATTCATCAGCCAAGCGTTTTACCGATTTTGTGATAAGAATCAGATACAGAATATGGCCTCGACGGCTTATAATCCTGCTGATAATGGTTTGGCGGAAGCCTTCACCAAAACCATCATCAAACTCTTAAAAAAGTTCGTTTCTTCGAACAAAAGAGATTGGAATGAAAAGTTGGGAGAATGTCTCTGGGCATATCGAACAACGGTACGAACACTGACGGGTTGTACCCCATTCTCATTAGTCTACGGGTGTAAAGCAGTTCACCCCATTGAAATCCAAATTCCATCACTCAGAATAGCAGTGGCTAATGAGTTAATACAGGAAAATAATGATCACTTAAGGCTTCAAGAGCTAGAAGGATTAGACGAGAAACGCCTTCAAACTCAATATCGCATTGCATTCTACCAGGCATGCATTTCCAGAGCTTTTAATCGAAAATTGAAGGAAAGAGTGTTCAAAGTTGGCGAGCTAGTTCTAGCTGTGAAGAGGCCAATGATTATTACACACAAAAGTAAGGGCAAATTCCAGCCTAAATGGGAAGGTTCTTATGTGATTGAAATGACATTCTCAAATGGCGCCTACAGATTACCCAAGCCTAACGGAGATCTGATAATGGCTCCTATCAACGGCAAATTCCTGAAGAGGTACTACGCTTAATCTCCCTTGCTTAAACGGAGTATGGTGAAGGTCTCATTCTGATGATACTACATACAAAGATTAGTTGGATCATATTCTATCATGTGATTATGACCTCTAAATAGATACGTTTGACTAATTTGAAACTTCAAAACATATCACGTCCATATTACCTCTGATAGTGTTTTGTATACAAATTTAGTTGGATCATATTCTATCATGTCCATATAACCTCTGAATAGATATATCCAACTGAAACTTACCGAAAGTATATCACGTCCATATTACCTCTGATATCACTTTTACCCTAGCCTATCATTTATATTCAAAAAATGGTGGGTCCACAAAGTCAAATAAAGTCTCTTTATTATCTCTGGGAAGAGCAAATTACATAGAGAAGCAAAAAAGTACATCATTGGAGAGGAGAAGTCAAATCACGAATCTGTTGTGCCAAAGCGGCTATCCTCTCATTCCTGGAGTCCAAGATGTTAGTGCGAGCCCGCTCCAGTCGTACCTCGTAATCGCTCAGGAGGGACAGTTCGGACCGAACATGAACAGAATCGGCACGGATGTCACCCGCACGTGCCAAGTTCCGCTGAGCTGTATCCATTCGGCTCTTCAACACATCTCGAGCTGCCAATGACTGGAGAGCTCACTCCTTTGCCTGAGCGAGTTTAGCTTCCAATTTGCGGACCCTCGCTTTATTTCCCTTATGTTCGGCCTCGTACTTTGTTAGATGAGGAATAACCTCCTCCAAGACGGCCTGCTCTTCATCCATCTCCTGCTGCTATGTCTGGATGGATTTGTTTAAGCATTCCATCTGTTCAGCAAGCTTCGCAGTCAAGGAGTCATACACGGCCTGAATCATATCATCGACGTTGCCACGAGATAGTTGCAAATATTCTTTAATGGGTTGTTCTAAACTATTAACTATTTGCTCTAGCGCATCAGCTCGTCCAACATCATTGAAATTTCTGATCGGCGCTATCGCAAGCTGGGAGGACGTCAGCAGATTATCAAAGCTCAGGTTCTTCTCCAGCACCATGGAAATCAACTCCTTCAAACTGCGGTAGAATAGGCTGGTATATTATTCTATCAGCATATCGAAGACCGAATGCACGCTAGGAGTGGCTGCGATACCGGGAAATCTCCTTCCTGGAATTACCATGGAGGATGTTGCCACGGTCGTTTCTTCTACAGATGGCGCTACAAAAGAACGAACACCAGCAACGGTTGAAGTTGCTGGTATATTCAACGAAGGAGGCACAGTCGCGATGACGGGCTCATCCTCCTCTGAAGATATCTGAACTGCTGTTGGCTAGACAACACCCAAAAATATTCCAGATGAAGGATCCGCAGCTGCAAAGCATGCCTCTTCAAGGTCGAGCGCCGCCGTTTCATCGGCAGGATCCACAACAAAGTCAAAGGTTGCGTCAACTCCACCCTCCCCTGAGATGTCTTCACCTGAAAAGAAGACAAGAGAAAGTTAATATCAATTTGATGTTAATTTCCCTAAAAGAGGCATAAAGACAAAGTTTACCCATGGCCGATGGTATATATGTCGCGTTCGCAGCCTGTACAGCTAAATCATTTCTTAATGATGCTAAGCGAGCTGTCATACCTGGAGAAGAGGGTACACCGACTGACACTGGCGGGTAGTCTTCCCAGTCTTCACCCAGATCCACTCGAGGTTCATCGAGTGGAATCTCGCTGGAGATACTTACAGATGAAGTAGGGGTTATTCTCATTATTTGTCTGGATAAAGGTATCCTTAATATGCTCGGCCTCGAAGGCGATCTCGTAGCACTACCGGAAGCAGTAGTAGCAGCAGCGATCTCGAGCAAAGAATCTCCGACACTGCCAGCCGGAACTATGGAGGTTCCCACTCTAAAAGGCGAAGGACCTCTGATCAAAGAATCATCCCCAATAGGGGAAACGACAAGCTCGCTCCTAGAAGCCTCTCTGGTGGAAGCCCTTTTTGGACCTCTGGCAGTCTTCTTCTTGCGGGGGGAAGGCTCTTTCAGAGTAGAAGCCTTCCGTTTCTGGGGGATAACGAGAGGCTCTGCTGGCAGAGCTATTACGCCTCTCGTTATTGTCAACAAGAACTCATCTGCCCAGGCAGTGTCTTCATCTTCATCCGAGGAAACAGACGGAATCTCCTACTTTGCAGTGGACCCATGGGAGGGCATCCGAAAACTTTTACGTATATCAAAATCGCGATAGAAGGTATTGATGGACGCATAGAACTGTGCATATGAGTGTAGAATGCGCAACTCCATAGAGAACGAAGTCGCGGGCACAGCAAAAGTAGCACCAGTACAGCCCGTGATGAAATACCTCCTTCCTCTGGCTCCATCAATAAGTCCACCTTTGGACTTGAAGCTGGTAATGACATTCCCCACATGCAACTGGTCGTACCCAAAGTGCCTGGTGAACCGACTGGGCAAATAAGGCTCCAGGTAGCAGTGGTCATCGCTTCTGTACAGCAAATGGGAAGGTCTAATACAGACCAAACAGTAGAAGGCTTCAGGAGAAAGAATGGTCCTCCCATGGCCCTCATCCTTAAGTTTCGTCCCCTGTTGATTAATATGTACAGGGGGACGATACAGAAGAGCTTCCAGCTATGGGCAACATTTAACGCCCGCCGACAATCTATGACGATCGCCATGTTCCAAGAGGAATTCTTGTAATTCAACAAAAAGTTATTTCCTGAACCGCTGGCAGAACCGGGAGACATTACCTTGGTGTTGTGAAGGATTAACCATCCCATCAGGTATAGGAAGGGTAATTCCACTCTGGGAAATCCTTTATGCTGCGTCTCATCTGCAAGCAGCCCATCGGTAAGGGCCCTCAGGCCTGCTTGTATTCTACATACCATAGCAGGAAGCAGGCCCAGTCTTGTTCCGAACACCAAATGCACGGCAGGCCATAAGGTGTTGTGATAGATGCGATCTGCATATGCGATTCCAGGCACTACTGTCACGCCCCAGTCCCAAAATACCGAGGGACTAGACACGTGGCAATGGCCAGCAGCACACACTGATGGATAACCCAATTTAATGGATCCATCAGGGCGTACTTAAGTTGTAAAATAAATTCTACGACAATATGGCACAACTAATCTCATCCACACAAGATAAAATATGATCCACAGATATAAGAAATAGAAATCATCAACCAGTCTCAACAAAGTACTTCAGGGAATAACCCGATAAAAAATATGATACAATGGTTCAACAGACCATAATATAAATAACTGAATAAAGTAAATACTGAGCATGAACATGGATGCTCAGGAAAAGTCTTCAGCTAACACCTCATCCTCGGGTGTCGGTACAGCTCATGTATCAGCTCCTGCTGCGGTCCCGTATACCTCAGGATAGACCTCGTCTACAAATCCTGGGGACATAATCCGGATCCAGGTCCTCAGGGGACATAACAAGGTACAGATAATACAAGCCAAAATAGATACAGTGCAGCAAATAATGAAATAAATAGGGTAAGCTATATAACCATCTATGTGAAATGCAAGATGAGAGCATCACGAGTACTCAGGCTGAGCCACTACAAGCTCTGTGTCGGGGAGCCGGTAGCGGTAATAATCGGTAATGTGTCTAGCTCTGCTCGAGAGTCTACGACCTCACAATAGTAGTAGATATACATAAAACAGCCTGTAGCCTATGTGTCTCTCCCCACCCAATGTAACCACGCATCTCATGACCATAACGTCTCATGTCCATGTCAAGCGGGATCATAGCTAATACAACCAGTCATATAATATCTATGAATATAATGTCTATGTCATAAACCTGTATCCTATACAGAATCACCATGAATATCTCAGGAAGACTCTGTCTCATGAATAGTATCAAGTGTCCTGGGTCATAGTGTACTTGGTAAGACGAGTACGAAAATATAAAGGGTCACGAATGTCCATCTCTAGATGATGTTACCCAACTCTACGTACAGGGTCGACACCCGACTAATAATCGGACGCTAAGTAAGTCATTCAGTCCTAGGTCAAGCATGCACAACAATCACAGGAATAAACAAGAGAATAATATGAATCAATATACTGCAAGTTTGGCAAGGTACACTTGCCTGGGGTTTGAATACCAACAATTATCCCTGTATCAGTGGATCCTGCAGGTACTCCTCCAAAAGCTATAATAAACATCACCAACAGTCTCAGAAAATATCAAATAGCTAGAAATGCCTGTCCTTAAGTCCAATTTGGACACAAGGAAAAAATGACATTTCCGGGTCAAAACGGGATCCATATGTGGGCCACTTTGCACCAAAAAGTGTGTCAGGGTCAAAGGTCTCCAAATTCATCAAACTTAGTGTCAATAAGTTAGGAACGATGATACGAATCCAACGAAACTTTCAGAATTGGATTCCGATGAGCCGATCACAATATCACCCATCAAGTGGAGCCCGTGGGGCCCACGATACACGATTTTGTCAATGTTCTCAGAATCGAAACAAACTTGGGTCACAGGACCAGCGTATTGCTACGAGTCCGATGGCGCAAGTTTTGTCTCGATTCGACGTGTGTACACAAAGTTACAATGTGTTCCAGAATAGGCGGATACGGGACGTTGTCGGCGGATACGCCTTGATTCCGGTGTGCACGCACATCCAAATCAACTTCTTCGAAATCCCGCACGTCCGTATCAACGACGCGCACATTTCAGTAAAGACCGCGTGCGACCAAATCGTCCCGTTTGGCGGGGAGCACTCTGTTCCGGGGTAAAACAGGTCGTTGGTTTTCCTGTTTTTGGATCGCGTTTTGCGATCACCACAGGACGCGACGCACCGAGCGGGTTACACGGGCATCGAGAGGGTTATACAGTCTACGCTACACAACTGACAGAACTGAAAACAGAATCACGAGGAGAGAGAACGGGTTACCTGAACAGGGCTCCGTAAAACCGAGATTTTACGTGTCCGGGATGCTGTTTCGTGTCCTGGTCCGAATCTGCCGTGTCCGGGGCTAAGGCGGCTGCTGTGTCCGTGTCTGCTAAGTCCGGGTCTCTGGTAGTGGCCGTTCGGGTGGTGGAGTAGGCCGGCATGGAAGTCGGCCGGAGCGAATAGGTCAGAATCTGCACAGTTGGCCGGAGTATGTGGCCGGAGTCTGCACAGCTGGGTCGGAGGGGAGTCTGATGCCGGAAGGGGGAGAGTCGGGCCGGACGGGGGTGGCTGTCCCGTAGAGTCGGGGATGATGGTCGGCCGGAGCGGGTTGAGGTCGTCGCTCCGCCGGAGCGGGGTCAGCGGGCTGTAGCCGGAGTGGGCGGCACAGGTCGGGGAAGGAGTCGCACTGTCCGTCGGTCGGCGGGACTGGACCGGCGCGGGGATCGGCTGGAACTGCACAGCGGCAGTGGCTGGCCGAAGTTGCACAGCAGGCGACGGCTGGAACTGAACATCGGGCGGCGAGGACGATGTACGGCCGGTCGGAGTATAGCCGCGTGTGCTGTGGAGTCGCCGCGGGGGTCGACGGCCGGAGCCGGGCCGGTCGGGTGGCCGGTCGGAATAAATGCATACATAGGCACCCTGGGACCATGAGGAGAGGAACCCAAGCAAGCCCCGGTAAGACAACAGAGATTTTTTTCGTTCCCTTCTGAAAGAGAAATGAGTAGTAGGTCGTCCACAAAAGGAGTTTCAGTGGAAGGAGAAAGGAAGAAGAAGAATAAGGAAGAAGAATGAGGAAAAATATGTAGGAGGCACAGATATCAAGGTGGAGGAGGGAGGAGAGAGAGAGGGGGGAGTTTTCCATGCCTAGGGATTAGGGCCGGCTTGGGAGTTGTGAGGGTGATGGTGATGGTTTTATAGGGAGGGGTGCATTGGATGGAGGGTGTAGATTATCATGAAGACTTGATTTTCTTCATATAAAGGAGGGAAGGAAAATATTGACTACGGTCAACACAAGGTAGGCTCTCCATTTGGTCATGGCCAATAGGGTGAGGGAACCTAAATTAAATAATTGCGACTTAGTTTCTAGGGCTTTAAAAATGCTTCCGGAGTCCAATAAATTCCCAAAAAATTACCCTTTGTCCGATTTTCTATTTTACGCCATAAAATATTATTTTTATAATATTTTAATATTAATTAACATTATTTAAAAATTATTTAATTATAAAATACCCTAGTTTTAATCCTAGAGAATTACAGAAAATTGTGTAAAATTATTTTAAAAAATCCTGAAAATTCAGGGGGTTTACAATCTACCCAACTTATAAAAATTTTGTCCTCGAAATTAAAATTTAGCCACGGCAGAAGACAAGGATGGTATCAAATTTGCATTGGTTAAAATGCAAGGCTAGGTTTAACGGAGTGGGCGATGTTGCACGTTGCACATTCCGAAAATTATGGGAAAAATCCACATGAGCAAAAAATTGGTTTCTTCCGGTGTCATGGCAATGATGTGGACACCTAATTGCTCTTTTGCATAAAAATGCCCAACTACTGAAACGTTGCACCAAGATGGAAATGGAGGATGGGCTTGTCCAGGACAAGGGTGTAGAATTTGTAGGAAGGCAGTGACTAGGAAAGTGCTACAATTATCGAAGCAATGGAAAGGGGCACCAAGTTATATCATGTTGTAAAACTGAATAAAATGTCGTGTTCTATTTCTAAGTGGATTCGAGCTAGCCTCAGTCTCACTATCTAAGCCGAGTAGGTCAAATTCTTAGGTGAGGGGGTTTCACAATCCAGCCAACTTAAGGCAATATCGTCCTCAAAATTAAAATAAGGCATAATTGGTTTAACTCCTTCACTTGCGTACGTAAGGCAAGTCAATCACAATCTCCTTGCGATGATTAAAATCCTAATCACATCCATTGCACTTACTTCAGGGTTAAGATGATCACTGTTTCAATCAAAATTCAACCTATGGTTATCTCTTCTCGCTTTTTCAAATTATCCATATCCAAATTTAAATTAAATCCATATAACATCTTCAAGATCTAACTATGCATGTAAATTTTACCTCACGATCTCCAACTATCATAATCTCCTCTAGAAGTAATTTGAGTCCAATATTATTCCTACTTTCACTTATAAATTTTTGTATGCTTCAACTTTTAAAATCACATTCATATCCTCAATATTTCAAATAGGTAGTCCGACCATCAAAGTTTTAATTCTTAATTCAAATCATCAAATTAAAAAATAATTTAAATGTAGTCCACCAATGTTTAAGTCTGAAATTCTATATTTATCCTCTAAATTCAAATTTGATGATTCTACCTTCATTGTTCAAAAATTTAAATCATGTATTTAACGTATAAATATTGTGTCCTCAATATCAATTCATTAATCCTCATCATCTTAGTCATTCTTCTAAAATTTCTTAAAATTTAAAATAGCTTGAACCTCCCCCAATCTAATCTTACTCGATCATAATCTAAAAGAAATTCCTCTCGAGTTGACAATGCACTGCTACCCAACTTGGAATTTACCCATCTATCACATAAGGCTATATACCTTAAGAAAATATTCCTTAATATATTTACTCATGTCATTCAATCCTCGAAACTTCAATGTCGATTATATCACATATGATCTGTCCTTAATTACGAAAGAATAATCCTCAAGTATGTGATCGGCCTATGGGGTATATCTAGTACTCTCTGTGTATCAATTTATACCAAGCACGAGGTTTCGTCTTTCCGAACTAAGGGAAGAAGGAAAACAATAATAAAGAGTTCAATGGGAGGTAATAGATTAGAAGTATGGGGATCAAGGAGTTTAAAGAATTTAAATGGGAATTGTCAAAGCAGTTGTGGATTGAAATCCTATTTGGTAATCCTTTGCTCGCATACTCATATTAGTACAGTTATGTAACCGATACGATATGTCAGACATGCCTAGGGCAAGTATATTCGTCTACTAAACACTACATATCTCAATCCACGTAAAGTAGTTATACGAAAGGCAAACCAAGCGCACTATGGTTGATCAGACCGTAATACACTGATTCTGAAATATATTATTGTGGGCCTCCCCAATAATATATATGTCATGAACAAGCTCGATAAAGAATAAGCTTGCAAAACTAGGCTATAAAATAGCAGCATAAGTTAAGGTAGTATTTGAAATATAAGTATGCCAGATGATGATGAAATGAGGTACAAATTATTCAAGTTCACAAAAACAAAATAAGCAACAGTAATAAAAACTCTACAATCTCTACAGTTATCATACAACCTCCTTGTCTAAGTCGCTAGTCGACCAAATAGGGGCAAGGACCTCTAAATTCTATTGTCTGAATAACATTGTCATCTTTTGCTAGCATGCGATTTATGCCATTCAGTTACACCACCTCGATGGGTCAAGTGGACTATGTGGTACTGGTCTCAAGGGAAAGGAAATATAACTTGCATCGAGGTGGGGTACAAATTACGTGATTTAGCACTAAGGGATAATTATCGGGTCATAATCTACAAGATTAACTCAAACTGTCAAGTTCTAACTACCAATCACATAATTCAAAAATTCAAAAGCAACAACCAAAATCCTAGCAAGCTATATATATATCCTAACATAGAATAAAATTACTTGGTCTATAATCAGAAGTGTCAGGTGGCACGAATTGAAAGACGGAGGAAAGAAGAACATATTTTAGTCGTTGCGCATTAGCGAACGTTAAGGTCGCAGATGAACAACATATGAAATTAAAATATGGGGCTCTAGATAATATCATAGTTTCCTAAGGTGAAGGTGGAGCAATTCTCCGTGTTTGAGGTCTGATCTTATGGGGAATGTCATACTCGTTGCTCTGGGCTTCCTGAGGTACCGTCTGCTAATATCACGACTAGCACCTATATCTTAATACTATCTTACTATGCACATTAGGTTCAGTTCTAACATTCGATCTCGGATTTCTATTGGCTCCTCAAGACTGGGGTCAAACACTAGGGTCAAATCTCTAACTAGCTCTTAGCAGTGCCTATACTACTCGTAGGTCATTTATGACTATAACAAGAAATAATGGTAAATTATTCTATAGGTGAGGGACGCTAGTGTTCATTAAGCATTCTACTTAGGGGTGTGTCAATACTCTAGTGGTACTCTTAATAGGAATGTTACCTTACCTATCATTCTATCAATAGGGACTTCTATATTCTAGGAGAAAGCTACACTCAAGGAACTAATGAGTAGGCACATGAATCAAGCAGGATGCAATTTTTTTTAATAAAATAGATTGGAAGGAGGAGGAGAAGCCATATTCAGTTATGGATGAGATCCTATAAACTTATCCTATTCCTATTGCAGGCTTGCTCGGTCCCTAAGTTGAAACCGAACAATTTAGTCGTGGACCTGCATGGGCCACCACAAAAACCCTGTCACGCCCCAGTCCTAAAATACCGAGGGACTAGACACGTGGCAATGGCCAGCATCACACACTGATGGATAACCCAATTTAATGGATCCATCATGGCATACTTAAGCTGTAAAATAAAGTCTACAACAACATGGCACAACTAATCTCATCCACACAAGATAAAATATGATCCACAGATATAAAAAATGGAAATCATCAACCAGTCTCAACAAAGTGCTTCGGGGAATAATCCGATAAAAAATCTGATACAATGGTTCAACAGACCATAATATAAATAACTGAATAAAGTAAATACTGAGCATGAACATGGATGCTCAGGAAAAGTCTTCAGCTAACACCTCGTCCTCGGGTGTCGGTACAGCTCCTGTATCAGCTCCTGCTGCGGTCCCGTATACCTCAGGATAGACCTCGTCTGCAAATCCTGGGGACATAATACGGATCCAGGTCCTCAGGGGACATAACAAGGTACAAATAATACAAGCCAAAATAGATGCAGTGCAACAAATAATGAAATAAATAGGGTAAGCTATATAACCATCTATGTGAAATGCAAGATGAGAGCATCACGAGTACTCAGGCTGAGCCACTACAAGCTCTGTGTCGGGGAGCCGGTAGCGGTAATAACCGATAATGTGTCTAGCTCTGCTCGAGAGTCTACGAACTCATAATAGTAGTAGATATATATAAAACAGCCTGTCGCCTGTGTGTCTCTCCCCACCCAATGTAACCACGCATCTCATGACCATAACGTCTCATGTCCATGTCAAGCGGGATCATAGCTAATGCAACCAGTCATATAATATCTATGAATATAATATCTATGTCATAAACCTGTATCCTATACAGAAACACCATGAATATCTCAGGAAGACTCTGTCTCATGAATAGTATCAAGTATCCTGGGTCATAGTGTACTTGGTAAGACAAGTACGAGAATATAAAGGGTCACGAATGTCCATCTTTAGATGACGTTACCCAACTCTGCGTACAGGGTCGGCACCCGACCAATAATCGGACACTAAGTAAGTCACTCGGTCCTAGGTCAAGCATGCACAACAATCACAGGAATAAACAAGAGAATAATATGAATCAATATACTGCAAGTTTGGCAAGGTACACTTGCCTGGGGTTTGAATACCAACAGTTGTCCCTGTATCAGTGGATCCTGCAGGTAATCCTACAAAAGCTGTAATAAATATCACCAACAGTCTCAAAAAATATCAAATAGCTAGAAACGCCTGTCCTTAAGTCCAATTTGGACACAAGGGCAAAAATGACATTTCCAGGTCAAAGCGGGGTCCATATGTGGGCCACTTTGCACCGAAAAGCATGTCAGGGTGAAAGGTCTCTAAATTCGTCAAACTTAGTGTCAACAAGTCAGGAACGATGATACGAATCCAACGAAACTTTTAGAATTGGATTCCGATTAGCCGATCACAAAATCGCCCGTCAATTGGAGCCTGTGGGGCCCACGATACGCAATTTTGTCAATGTTCTCAGAATCGAACCAAACTTGGGTCACAGGACCAGCGTATTGCTATGAGTCCGATGGCACAAGTTTTGTCTCGATCCAACGTGTGTACACAAAGTTACAACGTGTTCCAGAATAGGCAGATACGGGACGTTGTCGACGGATACGCATTGATTCCGGTGTGCACGCACATCCAAATCAACTTCTGGGAAATCCCGCACGTCCGTATCAACGACGAGCACATTTCGGTGAAGACCGCGTGCGACCAAGTCGTCCCGTTTGTCGGGGCGCACTCAGTTCCGGGGTAAAATAGGGCATTGGTTTTCCTGTTTTTGGATCGTGTTTTGCGATCACCATAGGACGCGACGCACCGAGCGGGTTGCACGGGCATCGAGAGGGTTATATAGTCTACGCTACACAGCTGACAGAACTGAAAATGGAATCACGAGGAGAGAGAACGGGTTACCTGAACAGGGCTCCGTGAAACCGAGATTTCACGTGTTCGGGATGCTGTTTCATGTCCTGGTCCGAATCTGTCGTGTCCGAGGCTAAGGTGGCTGCTGTGTCCGTGTCTGCTGAGTTCGGGTCTCTGGGAGTGGCCGTTCGGGTGGTGGAGTAGGCCGGCGTGGAAGTCAGTCGGAGCGAATAGGTCAGAATCTGCACAGTTGGCCGGAGTCTGTGGCCGAAGTCTGCACAGCTGGGTCGGAGGGGAGTCTGAAGCCGGACGGGGGAGAGTCGGGCCGGACGGGGGTGGCTGTCCCGTAGAGTCGGGGATGATGGTCGGCCGAAGCGGGTTGAGGTCGCCGCTCCACCGGAGCGGGGTCAGCGGGCTGTAGCCGGAGAGGGCGGTACAGGTCGGGGAAGGAGTCGTACTGTCCGTTGGTCGGCAGGACTGGACCGGCGCGGGGATCGGCTAGAACTGCACAGCGACAGCGGCTGGCCGAAGTTGCACAGCGGGCGGCAGTTGGAACTGTACAGCGGGCGACGAGGATGATGTACTGCCGGTCGGAGTACAGCCGCATGTGCTGTGGAGTCACCGCGGGGGTCGACGGCCGGGCCGGTCGGGTGGCCGGTCGGGTGAGTCTCCAGGAAGGAGAAAGGAAGAAGAAGAATAAGGAAGAAGAAGGAGGAAAAATATGTAGGAGGCACAGATTTTAAGGTGGGGGAGGGAGGAGAGAGAGGGGGGAGTTTTCCATGCCTAGGGATTAGGGCCGGCTTGGGAGTTGTGAGGGTGATGGTGATGGTTTTATAGGGAGGGGTGCATTGGATGGAGGGTGTAGATTAGCCTATAAAAATGGAGGGCTTAGATCTATCATGAAGACTTGATTTTCTTCATGTAAAGGAGGGGAGGAAAATATTGACTACGGTCAACACAAGGTAGGCTCTCCATTTGGTCATGGCCAATAGGGTGAGGGCACCTAAATTAAATAATTGCGACTTAGTTTCTAGGGCTTTAAAAATGCTTCCGGAGTCCAATAAATTTTCAAAAAATTATCCTATGTCCGGTTTTCCATTTTATGCCATAAAATATTATTTCTATAATATTTTAATATTAATTAACATCATTTAAAAAATCATTTAATTACAAAATACCCTAGTTTTAATCCTAGAAAATTACAGAAAATTGTGTAAAATTGTTTTAAAAATTCCTGAAAATTCAGGGGGTTTACAACTACCCAGCGGCGAAGCCAGACGAAGAGGAAGCCAGCCAATTGAGTTTCCCTTGACAGAGGCTTGCGATAATGCCTCATATAACTGAAGGCTTTTGTGCCTGCAGGGTAACCCCCTATCTCCTCGTTAAAAATATGATCTGAAGCCCCTGCATCTTCAATAAGGTCATCGACCGTGTTAGCATTGAGCATGCTCAGGAGGTTCAAGGGCCTATCTCGGCTATCTACCACCTTGTCTGGCTTACCATTTCTGGCCTGGTGGAAGAAGAGATAGGTTGCCCACTTGTTGATGTGAGCCGAATCAGAGGGCTCCTTATAGAAAATAGTGCAGACAAGATAGTGGCACATCAGCTCCTGATATACTGCCACTGCCCGAGGGTTTGTATCCCTCAGCTCCCTGGTTGTTGGAACGTACTCCTCATAAGGAGTGTCTCCCATTGGTAGCTTGGAGATCTCCGCCATCTCATGCAGGGCCAAGCCCAACTCACCTAGCGGAGTGGCAAATGTCCCGGTAAGCGAATTATATCGCTCCATTAAGGCTAAAAATAAGTTAGGGTTGACAGACAGCCCAACACTTATGGCACTCACAGCCACGAACAAGCCAATACTTTCCAGCTCCGTCTGGAAGTGCTTCAGGGCCCAGGCAGTTAAACTGGCCCATCGAAGATTCCCGGGGCTAAGCCATCCACTGGTCCGAGGGTTGACCTTAGGGTACACTCCTCCTTGCCCCATAAAATCATTGCAGAAGGTCGATATTTGGACCGGCTGGATCAGCGACGTATCCTCACTCATGACACTACCCGGCAGTAATCCCCTAAAGGGCATAACTAGGCCCGAAGGATGACTCATATAGGCCCCCCCGTCGTATCCTTTGTTATATGAAATCTTCCCCGGTCGGCCGTGAAGATCTGGAGTCAGAGCCCACATCATCTTCCGAGGATGTGTGGCATGGAAGAACGCAGAGATAGGGTAATTCCTGGGCATCCTGGGCAGATACATGATCGTGCCCTCAGCAGTAAACACCCAATCCTCTTTCTTGGGTTTAGTCTGGGACTGTTTGTCGATAACATACCTGAACAAGAAACCTGGTTTCTTATACTCCGTCCCGTCTATGTATGTCAGGGGCTCACCACTGATCATACTCAGCAACATGCGTTCTTCCTGGGACGAGATCAAGGTTCCCCTTTCTTCAGGATAATTGGTGCCAGAGATGGAGAATGTCACATGGGGCAAATTCTCCAGATAATTTGAGCTCAACATCCCGACAGCAGAGCCCATAACTTCAGCCAAAGGAGAAATATGCAAATCCACTGCAAAATACAAGAAAATAAGTCAGTTTGTACACTGGATGTTACACCCTTACAGTTTATGCCAAAGATCATCAGTCTGAGCTTTTATGCCAGACTGCAACTTGAGTCTTACGCTGGAAACTATTTTCCATTGCGTAAAACTCAAGGTTGGCAGTATCTAACAGTCTGAGCTTTTACGCTAGATTGATAAAATTTGAATTTTTACGTCGGTATTCATATCCAGCGCGTAAAACTTAAAGTTTGTAGTATATGCCAAATCTCGACAGTCTGAGTTTTAAGCCAAACTGCAAAAATTTTGAGTTTTTACGCTGACACATTAGGAATGTGGGCGTAATAATAAAAATATCTCTGTGCATCATCTTCCTCAAAGAGGATCTTAGCACAGTAGATGACCTCGTGCATACACGCACAACGTGTGCGAAGGGTTTTTTTCTCCCAAAGTCCTTACCTGTAATGTCCGGAGTACAGCTCGACGGTGGAGCGCTGCGTTCCGATCGAGGCACATTCAGCCTAATGGGATTTGCTCGTGCTTAAGCAGTAGAGCGAGATGAGGAAGCGACCTTCTTTTCCTTAGCAGGGGAAGCTTGTTTAGGTGCCATGGCAAATCTGAGTTCTCAGGAAAGAGAAAAAGAAGAAAGGTTTTTTTTTTTGGAAAGCAAAGGTTTTGCGAAGACAGATAAAAAGTTTCTCTCTCAAGAACTTGGGCTATTTATAGAGTTCGGATAACTCTTCGAATCCCTAACCAAATCTGATATTTAATATTCGGTTATAATTTGGGACCACGTCACCTATCATTTAAAAAAAGAAGACGAACAGTCAGTGGATCCAGAATTTACGCGTAGAGCAGATCTATGATTTTAAGCTAAGGAGCTTTTACGCTCAGAGGCTATAAATCTACGTTTTACGTCAGAGGCTATAAATCTATGGTTTTACGCTCAGATGCTTTTACACTCAGGAGGTTTTACGCTCGAGAGGCTATAAACAAACGGTTTTATGCTCAGAGGCTACAAATCTATGATTTCACGCTCCGGAAGCTTTTTACGCTCAGAGGCTACAAATCTACGATTCTACGCTCGAAAGCTACAGACGGCCAATTACAAGGGTTTACGCAGAAGATGCTCCTTTTTGGCTATAAAACATTCCAAGTTCCTGAAATACACAGAGTTCAGCATTGAAGATGACTCTTCTTCTTGGGCCATTTGGAAGTTCATCCAAAGTCCAGTCAGAATATTTTATAAAAGTTCTAGTATGGCCTATTCAACGAATATTTCTCGCCCTATTTCAAGGGATTTTCGGAAAACCATTCTTGAAGATGATGGTCTGAACAAGAATTCTCCGTATCAAAGAAGTAACAGTTCAGAAATTCTACGCGACTCCTCGTCCAAAATAGTATGACAGTTTGGATCTTCAAAGACAACTTAATGCTAAGCAGCTTTCTACGCGTCTTCTGTTACACGTAAAAGATGAGACGAGATCAAATATTCTTTTATCAGATTTGGCATAAAATTATTCAGACGTGCCGAAGCTGCACGCTATTCAGACTTCCTCACAGCAGATATGGCAAATCATCAGATGCGTAAAAGAAGACAATTATATTAATCATGATTACATATGATGGAAATCCAGTCTACAAAGGGTTTTTATCTTCATGATTACATATGATGGAAATCCTTTTTTCTACAAAGGGTTTCTTATTTTCATTTAAGATCACGCCGAGAATCTATTTTGTCAGGTTCTCATATTGGTGGAGATCTCTTTCGTCTTCTACAGCAGTTAAACGGCTTCCGCGGTCGATTAACAAGAAAATGATTAATGGTGGGAGGATACAGAACTGGGCATGTATCAATTACGCAAGTCCACCCTCCATCCGCCATGGCAGGCAAGCTGTGTGGTCCAATACGACCCTTCCTCTCTCCTGGACGAATCGCCATATGAAATTGCTGATCATCCAGAGCAAATGAAGCTATGATATCCTTCCATGATCCATCGTTGCAGAGGACATTTGCTCGAAGATGCTTCTTTTTACGGCTCCTTACATGCTAGAAAAACATGATATTCTTTTTCCTCGAGTCAGCACGACGAATCTTGGCAACCATCTCTCTTTTTGGTGAAGGAAGTGTGGAAAGAAAGGTTCACTCAGTTGCCTTTATATAGGCAGAGGAGAACACATCAAATCCTAACAAATTCCTAAAAATTTGCCGAGAAATCAACCTCACAGAACGAGTCAAATTTGACCATTTCATGCTTTATTCAAAGTGTTTCAAATTATGAGGAATTTGAAAACTTTGAAGGGGGTCTTGTAGAAGCATAAAAAATACGCTGGGGAGTTGTTACCGTAAGATCCCCAAATATGCATGAAGCCCGCGTAAAACAAGCTCCAGCACTGTGTGGCATAAAAAATGACTTCAGAGCCATTGGCGTACAATAGAGCTTCAACGCTGTTCAGCGTAAAACAAAGCTCCAGAACAACCCACGTAAAGCAGTATTTCCAGACTGCTTCGGCATAAAAAGCTTGCTATATCGCCACTTCGGTGTAAAACCTGTCTGCTTCTAATGCAGCGGGAAGTTGTACGAGGAACTCTTGGTATTCCTCGAATGAACCTGTCAGACGAAGCAGTAAAACTGACTCCAGACAAAGAGTACTGCACGGCGATCGAGAGGACGGCTGTAATGATGACTCTGCACAGAGCCCCAGACTGTCGTCAAGTGACATAACCCTTGATATAAGACGTCATTTACGCATTCAAGGAAAACGCTGCCTATTCTACACAGGCAGAGATAAACTTTACGCTCAGAATGAGAAGAAACCAACCGCCACTTCAAAAGCTGTTCTTCGTACAAAACTTGAGGCACATCTCTGCAGTTAATGCGCGAGATGGGGGCAGATCTCTGCATTTAATGCATAAGATTTGGTTCTACTTTTAAGGACTAGGAGAGCTAAAATTAGGGCTAATATGCTCACGTCACTATCCCTGCATATTACGCCACCTAGGCTACTTTCAACTATAGGAGCACGTCGTACGCTATCTCCTCGAAATACGCCAACCAGGCTATTTTCGACTATAGGAGTACGCCGTATGCTATCTCCTCAAAATACGCCAATTCAGGCTATATTTGCAAGGTACGCAATAAGGCTATTTGGCCCTGAATACGCTCAAGACCTCAGTCAAAGAAGGATAATTTGCTATCTTTATGCTGGTTACCTATCCAAGCAACATCGATCTTTACGCAGAATTTGGCTTCTACGCCAACATAACAACTATTTGGGCTTCTACGCCAACAAGATAACTATCTGGTTTTTATGCCAACGTGATAGTTATTTGGCTTTCATGCCAACCTTCTCTATGCGAAGGGCAGTTACTTACGTGGCTTGCATGCCGTGATCTTCGATGAGCGATTATACGCATTACCTCATAATGAGACACGCGTCACATGCCAATTCAGGAGATCATTCATACGTGGGTAGCATTATTATAACTGCCGCGTAAAAGGTGCAGCTCTCTCCGCTGTTCGGTTTCTACACCGACTGGTAAGTTACTGTGACCAAACTCTATAATAGAGACCTCCGGCCACGGAGGTCAAGGGGAGGAGAATAACAGAGGTCGGATCCAAGGTGGAGAGAATTTAGGAGTCACAGACAGAGGTCAAGGTCAAGAAAGCACCTGTAGAGAGCTTTGGCAACGAGAGTTTAACTTTTCCTGCAGTCTTTGAAGCTTCTTTTTTCTTCTTCTACAACACTTCTTCATCATCGTGTGGTCCAAGGGACAAAGTGATCGACCGCAGATCAGACTCCTATAGCAATATTTCTCCAGAATTAAATTTTTGTACTTAACATCCTCGTATAGGATTAATTGTACTTCTTTTTCTTGTTTATAAACAAAGAAAGGGTTTCGTATAAACCTAGTTTCAATTTCTTTCGTTTATTATCAAACATCAATATCAAGGAAGAATTGTCGAATTAAATCAAAAGAGTTTATCCTATATGTGATTGAGTATTCTCATCCTGTAGCCTATATCCTATATCCTAAAACAGGCTCGTAATAGCACTTAGTTCAGAGCACCACTACGAATAGCACTAATTGCGACCTCGAAGACCCGCATAGGCCACCACTAAAAATGTGTCACGAGCCACACCCGGTGTAAGGATGCAAGTCGAGAACAACGCCCAGCCTATGCCGCAGCAACGACAGTAGAACGCTGTTTGGGTAGTCTATTGTAGCAACGGCAGTAGAACACTGTTTGGGTAGTCTATCTAACAATATAATAAGCTACCACAATATCAATATACTCAATTACGGATCTAAGATGGAAATGAGAATAAATATGATAAAAGAATATAATAGTCATAATCAACTCATGAGTTAAAAATAATACTAATGAGTCAGAGAAAATACTAAACAGTAAGCTGGAAACAAATCCAGTACAAGGAGAACAACAAGATGCTACAAGCCCCGGGTCATTTGCCTCAGTCGGGATGAGTCCCTCCTGAGCTAGGGTCTCTAGCTCTAAGCCCACAACATCTTAAGGTCCGTAATGAGTAGGGTACCACTCCTTAGTGTCATCTAGGAAAAATATATTCAGTCAGAAAAGGAGCAGAGTACATCTCTAACAGCAGTTCTAATAAATGATATAAACTATGTAACAGTAAATAGATATGAATATACAAGATACAACAATAGATACAACAGATATATAATAAAGAAAATACTGGAAATAAATACAAGAATGAATAATATATCAATGACCAAGAATACTAATGACTAAGTGAATGAGTACCAGCTTTAACATATGATCAGCTTAGGAACTTGATACAAGATTAATGGCCTGGCTAATCATACGTGCGGTGTATGATTAACACTATTCAATGAACAAGACTTGATACAAGGAGGGTATGGTCACATATCTACACTACATACTCTCCGCCCCCGACTGGTATAGTGGATCCAACCATGGTACGCTATGGAACATGATTCTCTAGGAAGGTAGCAAGTCTCCCCGAGAATTGATATCTGTACATGTACAAGAAGAACAAGGAACAAGGCTTGCACAAGATACACCATATATACCAAGGAATAATATCTCATGACGAGATCCGGATATACTAATCCGTGTAATCATCGTGTCAAGAAATAAAGGATATCTACACTAGATACAAGAGACATAGAGGATATCATAAATGAGAAACTATCAGAGATTATACTTGCCTGAAACCTGGTGTATAGTATCACAGATGTCTGATACGGTACCTCGAAGACCTAGATATGGAATATAATATCAATACAAGGTTTCCGAATGAAAATAAGTTAAACTAGTCAACATCTAGGTCAAAAAGCCATTTCTAAGTCAAAACAGTCAAACTAGGTCAACTCTAAGTCAAACTGGTCAAACTTGGTCAAACTACCTATTTCTAGGTTGCATGAGTCTATCTCTAGGATATTGGATTAATATACCATGAAACTAGGCACACTAGTTAATCTAAGATACTATGAAATCACTAAGATACCGTATCTCAAGATACGCAAACAATTAGATATATAAATATTATATATGCATACACAAGCAATAATATATATACTAATCCTAATTATAATTTCTAAGTGGATACCTTGGCTTTGAACCAATGCGGTATCACACCACTAAACCCCTATCTCGATACCCAACTCAAATACCTTGAGTAACCCTCAATACCTTTACACTTACCTTGGTATTTCAAGGTAATGTCAATTCTAGTGTATAATAACTACCCAACTCCTAACTATATACTAATATGTATAACTCAAACAAATATAACTTCTAGTATATACTAATATGAATATTAAATACTAATTACCAACTACCATGCTATACTAACTATCAATGCAAACTAATACATATACATAACAATACATACATACATACATACATATATATATATATATATATATATATATATATATATATATATACACATAAAAATAGATAACTAGCTAACTAGATACTACTAACTTGATAACTAAATAATTAGTTAACTAACAATTAATACACTAGCTAACTATCAATAACTACTACTAATTAACAAACTAAACAAACTAACTGAGACACCTAACTAGCTAACTGATACCTGCAAGTTGCTGCTACTGATGATCAAGCTGCCGTTGCTGCAGGGGTTTCTGCCCGCTCGCTGTTGCAGGCCTGCTGCTGATGCACTGTAGCCTTGCTGCCTCCCTGCTGGTGTATGCTACTGCTTGTTTCCTGATACATGCTTCTCGCCGCTATAGCTAATGCTTTTGCTACTGTTTAATGCTCGACTGCACATATTGAAATTGCTAGTTGTTATGACTGTTACTGCCTGCTGCTTGTAACTCTGAAACTGTTGCACATGGTTGCTGTCCTGAGCCCCCCTCTTCTCACTATAATACGCACACACAAGCACAACACCTATGTATATATCTATATACATAAACACTAATGTATATATATATATATATATATATATATATATATATATATATATATATCTACATTGTTTATATACATATATATATCAACCTATATATATACACCCTCCTCTCTAAACATATATATATATATATATATATATATATATATATATATATATATACCAACACACATATACACATATAGATAGCATCACATACATATATACATATATATATACAACATACATATATACATATACATATACATAACCATCATATAGATATATATAGATGTATATCTACATATATATAAATACATATGCATATAGATACGTTTATACACTAGTACATATATATCTACATTCATGTATCCATCTATATATATAGATATCTACATACATATACATAACAATATAGCAATATATATATATATATATATATATATTACCAATAGCTACAAACAATGGAAATTAAATCTAGAAATGCAATGCAACAAACACGTGGAGTGCATCGCACCCGTATCACACTAGATCAATGATACGCTTGCGATATGAGTCCACCACACAACCAAATATTCCCCGAAGGACACGAACAAGTCTAAAATAGTAAATATGAACAATACGAAGAGTCAAACACACATCTATGTGTCCGTGTCAAAATGTGACATGCACAAAGCCCCGTGTCGGAGAAAACTCCCCAAATCAATATGTATCACCAAATTGTTGAGATACGGCCTACACGTATCCAATTGTGGACATGATACTAGCTACACATAATCAAACACATATCAATTTGGTCTAATTTACCAATTGATAAACACAACATGGGTCAATCTCGGAATTCTCCCAAAATTGACACAAAATACACCATAACTTTCTCCATAGGCCTCCTATGAACCTAATTTCAATTCCTATGGGTAGCCTCATCAAATGGGATGGTTTCTAATAACTAAAACACAGATTTAGAACCTAATTAATAAAAGAAAATTAAATTTACCTATTTGGAGATGTATTCCCAATATAACCTCCAAATTTGGTAAAATTAGCCTTCAACTTGTAGATTCTTGCTCCTCTTTGTAGATCCTTACTTCCTCCTTCTATATCCTTGCTTTACTTGCCTCCAATGATGATTTTGGAAGGAATTGGGAAGAAATTTGGTAGAAAATTGATATGGGAATGAAAAAAATTGGTTGAGGGAAATTCTAGATCTAGATTTGAAATGAAAAGAGGAGAGAGAAAATTTTCCCTCTTTTTTAAATAGGCTCGCCCCTTGACCCCTTCCCCATGTTTCTATGTAAAGCCTAAAATACCCCTTTGGACCTCTCATGAAGAAATAATTAAGGAGGGAAGGTTCTAGTCTAATGAGTTTAATTAAATTAATCATCCTCCTATTCAATAGGCTTCTAATTGGGCTCAATTCTAACTAATTATAAATGTTGGTCCAAGGATCTAATCTAACTAGTTAGGTCCACTAACACAAGTCCAAAACAATAAACTAACAGCTAATAATAGTTAAATAATATAATAATAATTATACAATATGTACAATATTTAATTAATTATGAAATGATCAAAATATCCTTTCCTAAAAAATGTGGTAGTGACACTAAAATACACCACCGCCACCAGCATCACCACCCACGATGACTGCCCCCGATTAGAACTGCCACTCGCAGTGTCGTCGTGCACAGTCGTGCGCATAATAGGAACACAGCAGCAGCTGTACGGTCGATCGCGTGCACGCGCTCAGGCAGCTGCGGCCCTTCCTTCGCACGGAGTTTTCTTCCTCGTCGCTCATCCGTTTCGTGTCCCATCTTTGCTGGTATATTCATAACCTATCTCTCTTCAATTCCTTTCAGATAGGTTAGTTTATTTTGTTTCCCGTTGATATCAAATCGTGATCCAAAATAAAAAAAAACTTGATTTCAGGATCATTCGAAACTGTCCGAACACCCTATTTTTTAAAGCCGTTTTCATTCAAACCAGTTAACCAAAACTCGAATTTCTTTTCTAGATTAAAAAACATAATCGAGTTTTAATCTCTTTAAATAGTTTATTTGAATTCATTTTATATTGTTGTTAATTCAACGTTGAAATTGACCAAAAACTTATTTTTAAAAGACCAAAAATCTTCGATACGGGGTGCGTTCTGCCAATTGAGGCTACGTCGTCGCGTGCGAATTTTATCGAATGGTGTGTAACATAAACACAGACGTGTGGGCTTTTGTAGAATTCGATTTGGACTTGTGTGCACGCCAGAATCAACGCGTATCTGCCGAAAATACCATATCGGCATATTTCGATACCTCGCTATAACTTCGTGTGTACTCATCGGTTCGCAACAAAACTTATGCCATTGGATTCGCAACATTACGCTGGTATTGACCCAAGTTTGGTTCGAATATGAGAACGTTGACAAAATACCGTTTTGTGGGCCCCACGGTTCTACATAACGGGCAATTTCGTGATCGGCTTATCGAAATCCTATTTCGGATGTTCCGTTGGGTTCGTATCATTGTTCTAGACTCATAGACACTAAGTTTGACAAATTTGGAGAACTTTTTCTCTGGCATATTTTTTGGTGCGAAGTGGGCCACATGTGGACCCCGCTTTGACCCAAAACTGTCAATTTTTCCCCTGTATCCAAATTAGACTTATGGGTAGTCAATCCTAGCTATTTCAAGTATTCTGAAAATATTGGTAATGTTTATTTCAGCATCTGGATGTGTACGTGCAGATTCTACTTATCCAGGAGCAGTTGAAGGAGTTCAGAACCCAGGCAAGTGTACCTTACCAAACTTGCAGTAGATCCTGTTATATTATCTACTTGTGTTTCTTTATATATATATATATATATATATATATATATATATATATATATATATATATATATATATATATATTCTTGTGATGTTCCTGCTCAACCTAGGACCGTGCGACGTTGCTTAGCATTATTTCATGTGACGGAATCTTTCTTGAGTTATTCATGGTAATTCTGTATAGGCTTACAAGATTCGTGATATGAGACTTGCATATTATATACATATCATTATGACTTGTTATACTAACTAGAGGTAATGATCTTGCATGTTATGGACATAAAACATTGTGGACATAAGACGTGACGTTATATTGGGTGGGGAGAGATACACATGCTACAGGTTGATTATGTTATATATATATATATACTATGTTACTGGAGGTGCTTAGTCTCTATACCAGAGCTTGGCACATTTACTGGCCCTACGAGATACTACTTACTGCTATGGGCTCCCCGACACAGAGCCTGTACTGGTCTCAGCCTGAATACTAGTGATTCTCTTATTTGCATTTTACTTAGCTGGTTACATAGCTTGCCCTGAGGATCTGTTCTTACTTACTGCATTCATTTTGGCTTGAGTATTTATTGTATCTTGCTATGTCCACTGAGGACCTGGATCCAAATTATGTCCCCAGGTGTAGACGATAAGAGCTATCCCAAGGTTTATAGGGCAGGTGCTGCTATTGAAGACGTACATGTTGCAGAGGACAAGATTGTTCTGGAGGACTTCTCTTGAGCACACAGTATTCTCACTATTTATTTATTATGCTTAGTGTTCTTAGATATTTAATATTGTAGTGGCTTCTGAATATTGTACTTGGAGTTATTTTTCTTTCCATTTTGATGACAGGTTGTTCCCCGTAACATTATTTATATTGCTTTAGTTAGACATATTATTTTATATTATTGTGACTAGACTATCTCTTTATGATTTTAATGCTTATCATGGATGAGATTAGATATATAGACTGTGACAGGTATTTGTAGACCATTTTATATATATTATAGCTTAAGTGCACTCTAACGGGTCCATTAAATTGGGTTTGCCCATTGGAGTTGTGCTGCTGGCCATTGCCACGTGGTTAGTCCCTTGGAATTTTGGGGCTGGGGCGTGAATATAAGTATTGACGAATATCCTGATACATCTTCGTCCCTCCTGGATGTACTGAGTACTGAGAACTGTGGGCCTATGACATAATCTCTTGTAGTATCTCCTCTCGACACACAAAGTCAACTCCCAAACCTGAGAGTCACATCCTCATGAATGCTCAACTTTTGTCTGCGTCCTGATTCACATTCTGCCTTGAGCTGCTGAAGTCTGATATCACTAGTCTTCTCTACTCTGATCCTCCCAACTATAGAAGACTGAACCTGCAGACTCGCCATCAAACCGATATCACTAGGTAATACTACTACCTTGATACCCATCTCCTGCAGATCCTCCAAAATATGGCGCTGTTCTGTCAAGAAGTAAGCTCCTCCTGTCTTGTTCAAGGCTTCTGCTATGACATTGGCCTTTCCTGAATGATACTGAAGGTCAAGATCATAGTCTGACAATAACTTGGGTCATCTTCTCTGACGCATGTTGAGTTTCTTCTGTGTAAACAAATACCTCATGCTCTTATGGTATATGAAGATCTCCACTTGATCACCATATAGGTAATGCCTCCAGAGCTTAAGTGAAAACACTACTGCTGCCAACTCAAGATCACATATCGTATAACTCTTCTTATGGTCTCGAAGCTGCCAAGACGCATAAGCTATCAATCTGCCATGCTGCATAAGGACACACCCTAGTCCCACTCCTGAAGCATCACAATATACTGAGAACCCACCTGGTCCCACTGGAAGTGTCAAAATATGAGCAAAAATCAAACTCCGCTTAAACTCCTCGAAAGAAGTCTGACAAGCATTTGACCACTCAAAGCGCACATCCTTATACATCAACCGTGTCAAGGGTGTGGAGATCCCAGTAAATTTTGTGATAAACCGTCTGTAGTAACCTACTAGACCCAAGAAACTATGTACATCTGAAACTGTATGGGGTACTGGCCAACTCTCAATAGCCTCCACCTTCTTGGGATCTACCTCGACTCCTCCACCAGAAATGGTGTCCAAAGAATGGGATACGATCAAGCCAGAACTCATACTTGCTAAACTTCACGTATAGATATTTCTCTTGAAGAATCTAAAGAACTACATGAAGATGCTGCTCATGCTCTTCCTCACTCTGACTATATACCAAGATATCATCAATAAACACTATCACAAACTGGTCTAAGTAAGTCATAAAGATGCTATTTATGAGAGACATGAATATAGTTGGTGCATTGGTCACTCCAAATGGCATAACAAGGAACTCCCAATGACCATATCTAGATCTGAACACCATCTTGGGTATATTCTGCTCTCTAACTCTGATCAGATGATACCCAAACTACAAATCAATCTTCGAAAATATAGTTGCCCCACTGAGCTTATCAAACAAGTCATCTATCCTGGGTGTCACGACCCGCACCCGCTTTTCGGATATGAATACGTGGCCAAGCCCAGCCTATGCCACGGTATCGGCGGTAAAACGCTATACTATAAGCCACATGTATAATCTACAACTCACATCATATATTCATCTCCATATTATAATTAATCACAAATACTAGTTTAAATGAAAACACCAAGATAATAATGAAATAACAGTCTCGATGCGGGTCCAAGGAGTCTTCCCAAAACTAAATATCCAAAGTATAATATTTAAAATACTTTAGAAAAATTGCCGAAGAACAATCCGGTCCAAAATAACTAACAGAATCAACTACTCTACTAAACTACTCTATTTCAGACGGTATCTGAGCTGCTAACTCTCCCTGATCCTCCGGAAGGGCAAGATCAGGCTCTATTATGTTGCTAGCATACGGTCCATAATGTGTAGGGATTGTATCCTCATTTTAGTCACCTAAAATATGGTTATCCAATCAGGAAAGAAATGAGTACATCACAGTAAAAATAGTTCCAACACATGGTAGAAGCTATAATATAATAAATAGTAAAGAATATATGATAGCAACAAAACTGAAATCTCAATAAGACAACTAGAATAACTAAATGCTAAATCCTGTCATGGCAAAGATGTAGTACAATAACTCCAAGCAACAAAGAAATAACTGCAATGTATGCAAAAATAGATAGGAACAACTACTCTATGTGATTTAAAATACCTTGTTGACATTTGAACGGCTAAGGGATAAAATTCGGCAAACCACACGTATCGTGTATGGCTGCTATTATTCCAGTAAGACCATATGATGGAAAGGGTAGTTCACACGTCCACTAAGTATTTTCCTCCCAACGAGTACAACATGGATTCTGAACCAGTCACGAAGAAATAACAATAATCCAGAACAGTCATGTATCTCATAATAAGAATCCATCATACTAATATGTGTAACATGTGTTAATAATCAAATAATCAATACTAAGCATGCATTATAGAGACTATCAAGCACTGAAAGTAATCATAGAAATGTACTCGCCTCTGGTCCTTAGCTGTGGTTAGATCATGTCCCAATTCAGAGCCTAAATCCTACGTATGATATGTTACCATGTCAAGAGATAAGTTATTTTAATTTATTTATGTAAACCCCCTCGACCAAATTTAGGTCTACTAAGCTTAGATAGAGAGACTAGGGTTAGTTTGAAGCCAATTAGAATCAGAACACAGTATTTTAGATTTATTGTGCAATATTTGTATCACTTTGTACACCTTACCATTAATTCGATATTTGGAGCACTACACTTGCATTTGCTTTCAAACCAATTTCATACACTTTTCTAGTCATACCAGCCTTCCATTCTGACCTTTGTGTAACTCATAAATACCCTCTTTTGTGCTTCATTTTAGTCGCACAATATTAGTTACAAACGTCCATTTTTAAATCCAAATAAATCCAACTTTATATTTTTTGTCCGTTCCAATCGAAATTGGAGACACAACCTTAACCCATTTTATGAAACCCAATTTATGACAATATTCTATTCCGAGTCTACTACGTCCATGATACTTGTGTCACACCCAATTTGAATCCTATGCATTTCCAATTAATTAAAGAGCACCACTTACACTAATTTTAATTAAATTGGTGTAAGGACCCAACCTAACCCAAAATTAGACCCAACACCAACCCAAACCCCCATTCACACCCTCAAGGTTCATACTAAATACCATATACCATTATAACCCACTACATCACACCAAACATGGTATTTTTTCTCATCCAATCCCAAAATTCTATTATTTGTTCAATTTTCCAATTGTTATGGACCTGTATGCAAAAATGCAATGAGCTGTCCACCTCTCATTGGATCCAAGTCATGAAGGAATCATCCCCCCCTCTTTGACCGGTCCACCCTAAAAAATTCCCTCCATTTGGTTATACTACCAACTTTTTCTCCTTACATCTCCACCCTCCATTCAAACCCCCATCATCCTAGCCACTCCTTCTTCATGTAGAGGCTTTCCTTATCCCTAGAAGGAACCTACAGCCGGCCCTAATCCCAAGGTGAGCACCTGCCTCTATCTCGCCTACTTAAACACCTATCCCTCTCTCTCCTAAAACCCACAACCAATAACTTCTCCCTAACCGAAACCCTAAAGATACCACTACACCTTCTCCTTCAACCTGGCCCCCTTCCTTCCAACTCCGACCAGTCTCCTCCAACCGCCTTCCTCCACCACCTGCCCTCTCGACCTCGACCATCCCACGGCCATTCTGCCGCCACAGCACCGCCAGCCGTCTCCGCCTCCTCGACCCGCCACTATCTTCTCCTCCCTCGACTTCTTCTTCAACCCGACTCCCCTCTTTCCCCAGTCACCCCCATCACCACCACAGCCAACCACCTCCATGGCTACCATCATCACCATCTCTACCACCATCATCATTATCATCTCGACCGCCACCGTCATCACTATCACCACCGCCATAATTGTCACAACCACCATCACCAACATCGCCATCATCATCATCACCAGCACCCTTCCACCCTACTCCCCCTCCGTTCATCTCCACCACCTTAGCCACCATCGACCCCGGCCATCACCCCCACCTTACCGTCTCCACCACCATCAGCAATTACTGCCACCACCATAGCACCATCACAACCACCGTCACCAATATCACTGTCACCAACATTATCATCACCATTATCAACACCCATCCACTCTACCCCGACCTTCGTCGGAGACCACAACCACCCTAGCCACCAACCTCCCACGGCCATCCCGCCACCTCCAACATCCCGTCAATGCCGACCCTGCCGCTGTCGTTGCAAGCTGCTGCCATTGTCGCAGCTACTGCCGGTGCTGCTGCTGCTACGTGCTGTACTCGCCGGAGCACCACCCTCCCTCGCAGGAGGCAGGCCGCCCATGAGCCGCGGACATCACCCCCCGGCCACGATCACGACTAGGTATATATTGCCTTATATTCTTCATGTATTATCGATGTGTATTAGTGAACCCTAGTGCAATGTGTATGTGTGTGCATAATTTAGAATAGAAATTAGTATTAGTGATTACCTCATAGATAAATATAGTTATTTAATGTGTTACACTTGTGTTGACCTAGGTGTTTAGACAACTGACTTGTGTATATTACCCTATTAACAAGGACCTGTGTTTTGCGTTATACGTTATTTGGTATTATAGCGTATTTTGATAACTCGTTGTCTTGTTGTGCACGGTAATTGAGGATATGACACTTGTGTATTTTAGCTGCGTGCACACTCGACCCTGCTAGTTGACCAGTCGTTACCCCCCTTGCGTCAGTTTTTAAGTACAGCGTAGTTGTGTTTCCTGTGCGTACTAATGTAACGACTGATGTTTATATTATATTATATTATATTATATTATATTATATTATATTATATTATATTATATTATATTATATTATATGTATAGGGTCGATGGACCGTTCAGGCGAGACTTCGGGAGCAGGATTTTGGAACTCGCAGCTTGAGGACCCAGACAAGTATACCTTGCCTGATTTACTGTTTAATTTAAATTAATAAATGTTGTATGATATCTTGTTGCAATATTACATATAACTGTGCGCGTCCGAGAATGACTCGGGTACAGTCGACGAATGCGTCGATGTGTAGTCTATTGACTTAGTCACTAGCAGACCCACCTACCATTGTAAGGATATTTTGATATTTTCCTAGACCCTGACACTTTTACACGTATCGCGATGACAAACTCATGTTGGGATGCGGGTTTGCGTACTCGACTAGCTATCGGTGCGTATGACATGTATCACGGTTTAGTGCATAATTAGGGTTATCTAATTAATTGAGACTTGGCATGTAGTTACGTGATATACACGTTGCGTATTCGACTTGTATATCTGTATTGGGCGGAAAGACAACTGGTAGGCGTATGGGATACACACATTGGAATCCGTAGTACCCAGAGGAGCCACGGATCCAATGACTTCTTTTATTCAGATACTACGTTCTTTGGAGTGATACAGATGTATATATTTGTAGATACCTCGTTCATCGGAATGATGGATATTACATTTACATATACCACGCTCTTCAGAGTGTGGATGTTATGCCTATACCTACCCATACGTACCAAGGTTGTCCTCATATTGCATTCACTTAGATGGTTAATACACCCCTTTATTTTATTCAGTATTTATATATGGCATGTATTTTTGTATCTTGTTATGTCCCTCTGAGGACCTGGTTCCCTTCCAGATTTGGACAAGGCATACTATCCTACCATGTACGGGCCCGGGCAGGAGATGAGGTACGCGTCCGAGGAGGAGCTTAAGGTGCCACCATCAGAGTTTCCTTGATCACTGGTAGGCCTTCCACCTAGGGCTGGAGCATCCTAATCTAGTTAGCCGATGCTCTAGCCGTACTCTCTTATCTGTCTTTTCATACTCTTGTGTCACGACCCGCACCCGAAAAATTGGGCATGTGTCATGGGTACGTCCAGCCTACGCCGCAGCATCGGCGGTAGAACGCTGTCTAGGTCTACTATCTAGCTGACAATCTCATATTACAATACAAGTACCTGTCAAGATCTCAACTCCAAATGGAGGAACAATATGATAAAGATAACACAAGTACTTAAACACAATCTAAGCACGATAAGATAACAAGGAAGTCTAACAACTACAAAGTCTAAACAACAACTACTACTAAAGACATCAACAATAATAATCATAACAATAATATATCCTGAAATCAAATACAATACAAAGTCTCAAACCAAAAGTTGGAGACAAATCTGGTACCAAAAGCTAATAAATACAACTGAGGTCCTAGTGATCCCGACTACCAACCCGGAAATCACTCCTGAACTAGGGGGTCCCTGTCTGCACAATCGACAGGCTGAGGTCCATAAAATGTCGGACACCAATCTTGTAGATCCTTTAAAAAATATATCCAGTCAGGATTGGAGCAAGTACACCTCTAACAGCAGTTCCAGTTAAATGATAAAAACTATAAAGCAGTTGTAGCAAGTAGCACAAGGTGAAGGAAATGAAGTATGAACAACAACAAAATATATATATATATATATATATATATATATATATATATATATCAACTGGTGCATAAAGGTAAAGATGCATGAAAATCAGAAGCAAGATAATAATAACTGCAGGATACAAGAAATCTAAACTAAGATCAAATGTGTGCACAATGACGTGAAGTGAGTCCAGCAAGAATAAATATAATGAGTCAAGTCCATAAAGTATAAGTGAGACCAGTCAAGAAGTGCAAAAGAGTACAGACTAGAAAGAATAAACTCGGGTCTCTGAAATACCTGTTTTGACATATAAACGGCTAGGGGTAAATACGGTTCACCGCACACTGGGTGTGCGGCTGCTATTATTCCAAATTAGACCAGAGGGAGTGATTCCAGATTTGGGAATGTTTATATGTCTACTCGAATATTTCCCTGCCTCGACTAGTACAAGTGAATCCAAGACCCGACACACAAATCAAGTATCAGTCCAGCCAGAAACATGAGTGATGCTTGTAGTGAGTCCTAATGTGATGCCAGTAGGTGATTTCAGAAATATAGGCCAGAAACATGAAATATACGTGTCGCAAGTGAATGAATCCAGAAATACTAGTCCGTGTCATGCCAGAAAATCAGATAATACTATATTAGAAGGTGAATCATAATAATTATCAGATAATTAAAACTATTAGAGAATGTACTCGCTTGATGTCTTGAGCAACTAACGATCCGAACAGGCATCGCAAGGACCTATTACGAAAAGTAAGGTTAAATGGGGTTTAAAGAGTTATACATATATAAAATAACTAAAAATAAGCTTCTAGGGTTGTTCTAGGTCAAACGGGTCAAACCGATAAAATTAGGGTCAAAAAGTCAACTCGGGGTCAAAAAAGTCAACTCTGGGTCAAAGGTTGGCTTTGGCGGTCAACCGGGTCAACTATGGTCAACTCTAGGTCAAACTAGGGTGCTCCTAAAATTCTAGGTCAAAACTAGCTCATTAAGCTAGTAAACCCACAAACTCGCCTCCTTGAGATACCGTGATACCCTCGGTATCCGATATCTCAACCTACGCGATATATATATATATATATAAGCAATTCTAACCTCATTCCTAGGTAAAAGTTCAATACCTCGTCCCGATACCCAATACCTTGAGTATCTCAAGGTATTGAGATACCTCGCATTACCCCTCTCTACTCTAACTAACTAGCTAACTATATATATATATATATATACTTATATATACTACTATATGTATATATATATATACTTATATATACTACTATATATATATATATATATATATATATATATATATATATATATATATATATATATATATATATAACCTAGTATTTAGGCTATACCTCAATACCTTATCTCCGATACCTCAACTTACCTTCAATACCTTGATATCTCAAGGTATTGAGATACCTTACCTTACTCGTCTCATCGCTAACTAACCTATATATCTATATATCTATATATATATATATATATCTATATCTATGCATATAATATATATCTATATACCTATCTATCTATTACCCGTCTATATAAATACCTATCCATCTATCTATACTAACTATATATCTATATATATATATAACTATATGCATATATATATACAACTATATATACACCTATATATATATATATATATATATATATATATATATATATATATATATATATACATATATATATATACATACATATATACATACAAATATATAAAAGGGGGGGCTAGCTGCTGCTGCTGCTGCTGCGGCTAAGCGCTGCTGCGGCTAACTGCAGCTGCTGCTACTGCTGATAATGTCGCGGCTGCTGCTGCTCTACTCTCTCTTCCTCTCTCCCTCACTCTATCTCACTCTCCCTCTTATCTCTCTCCCTCTTATCTCTTATCTCTCTCTCTCTTATTCTCTCTTCTCATCTCTATCTCACTCTCTCCTCAATCTCTCTTCCTCACTCTCTCTACCTCTATCTCACTCTCTCCTTAATCTCTCTTCTCATCTTTATCTCACTCTCTTATCTCTCTAACTCTCTCGCTAATCACACACTACACACACATATAAACATATCTATATATACACACACTAACATACATATATATATATACACACTTACTATATATATATCACACACACACACACACACACACACACACACACACATACACACACACACATATATATATATATATATATATATATATATATATATATCTACACATATATATATACATACACACACATACATATATATATACAAACACACACACATATATATATACATATATATATATATATATATATATATATATATATATATATATATATAAATGTTCAGTGTTATTAACAGAAACAGTTCTTTCCATTTCAGAGGGATACTCAACATTCGCTTAAATTAATAAGCGAAGAAGACATTGGGCATGTAAGAGAGGCCTATAATTATGTCCATATTGGACTAATTCAAATTGCGTTTAAACCCTTAACTCTACCAGGGTTAAATGCTTCTATTATGACATCCCTTAGAGATGCCATATGTTTAGACTGGAGTCAATCCTTAATGGGAGTTATGCAAACTAGCCTTTGCCATGGTCTAGTATATTTTAATGTTTACCCAAATTTAACTTTATCCTTAACAGATCATCATCTATATGATGCTGTTACTCTCAATTTAAAAACAAATGGATATAATTTTCTTCTTGGATCTGAAACTATAGCAATAATCTATAGAGTTCATTATAAGGTAATGAATACCATTGCTCCTAAGGCTAAACATATTACTAAGCCAGGGAAAACTACTTTGATAGAAACTAATTTGTTAACATCAAATGTAGCTACTAATCGAATAATCAGATGGGATGAAATTAACTTTTCCAAAGAATGGGTTTTAAGCCAAGCTGTATTACCACAACCTATTGTGGACACAGAAATTGATCAGATAATTCAAACTCACGATGGTGAGGTGGAAGTAAGATTTACTCCACAAGAAATATCAAGACTTTCTATATCAAGTAGAAAACCTTTACCCTCAACAATAGGGTCTACTTCTACTAATAAAGAAGAAATAGATAGAATTCAAATATTTGATAATACAATAGAACATTCCTTGTATAAGACAAAGAGCAAATTAAGCTCACCGACAATGTCGGAAATGGAATTTACTTCTATTTAATGGTTTTTACAACCAACAAAGAAGTGCGGGACATTCTCAATAGAATGTACTATGAAGATATTAATTTTAGAAAATGGTTTGAGAAAACCTATTCTCTTCAGAAGAGATATGAATTAAAAGATGAATTTTATAATCATCTAGAAAGATCAAAATGTCTAATACCATTTACTGACTGGTTTATTCATGACCATGTTACTAGGGAATTAGCACAACTAAATGTGTTAGAAGAAAACTATAAGGTATGGAGTACCGATGAAGGCAAAAGTAGTGGCCTAACAAGATCAATGTATCCTCCAAATGAGTTAATTAAACTCACTGTTAAAAATATGTCAAAAAAAATTGATGCTACTTCTTTCGTCAAAACTATTGACAGTAAAGAAGCAATTACCAAAGAATTACAAAAGGTAATTAAACAAAATAATTATACTAATGTTTCCATTCAAGTAATGGGTCAACAATTGACTCGGGTTGAATCTGCTTTGGATAAATTATTACATAAAATTGATGTAATTAAAAAATTAGATTTTTCTATTAAAACTGGAAAATCTTCTTTGCGGGAGACTTCTAATATCTCAATAAAACCTCCGCCAGAGGTTAAAGATTTTAAAGTAAGAAAGACTCCTGAAGTTACTAAAGACGATATTAAAGAGCTAATAGCTCAGTTTAAAAAAACTAATCTTCAGACAATTAATGCTGAAGAAATGCAATTACGAGAATTAATAGCTTATGCAAAGCAACAATTTGCTAATGAAATACTTCAGCAATCTGAAAAGAAAAATCAACTTCAGGTTATTAATAGACCTTTATTGGATAATACTTCTTCTGAAAAGGATGATTCCGAAGAAGAAGAAGAAATTAATCCTGAGCAAATTGATGCTATTCAACAATCTTTTGTTGAAGCTAAACCTATTAATAATCCCCAGATTCAGGCGGTTAAATATGGTAAGCCGAATCTAATGAAATATTATTATCAAAGAACAACTCCTACTGATGTATTATTTGAAGAAAATGATACAATTATCCAAAATTATTATAGTGGGGGAGATATCTATGAATGGAACATAGATGGACTTACTGATAAACAAATTCATGACCAACTACATCGAATGATGATGTACTCTAATGTTGCTAAAGCGGTTGGTAATAATGATAAAAAAACTGCACAATTTATAACTTGCGGTTTTACCAGAATTCTTAGAGGTTGGTGGAATAATTGTCTAACAGAGTCTCAACGGCAAGAAATTATTAATGCTGTTAAAACTGAGACTAATTCTGAAGACAATACTCAGGTCACCAAGACTGATGCAGTTTATACCTTAATGATAACAATTTTGGAACACTTTACTAGTGGAATTTCCAATCATGGAGATAGAGTAAGAACTCTTCTTCAGAATTTAAGATGTCCAACTCTTACTCATTTTAGATGGTATAAAGATACCTTTTTGAGTAGAGTAATGTTGCTTGGTGATGCTAATAATGCCCACTGGAAGTCGAAATTTATTGACGGACTTCCTAATCTTTTTGCAGAAAGAATAAGACAAGGTTTAAGAAATCAAAATAATGGTATTATACCTTATTCTAATTACACTTATGGTAATTTGATCAATAAGTGTATAGAAGAAGGTCTAGCTTTATGTAATGACTTAAAGCTACGACATCAATTGAAAACTCAGAGACTCTCTGAACGAAAGCAATTGGGTGAATTCTGTGACCAGTTTGCTATGGATATCGCTAAACCTCCTAATACAAAGGGAAAAAAGAAAGTAAATGACTATAAGGAATATAATAAAAGACCTTATAGAAGAAGGAAATACTCTTCTAAAAGAAAAGAAACTACCAATAAGGAAGGTAGAAATTTGAAGAAGAAGAAGTCTTCCAAGAAAGTAATTAAATGTTACAAATGTGGTAAATTAGGCCACTATGCTAATAAATGTTATACTAAAAGAAAATTGAAGAAATTGAAGATGAAGAGTTAAGAAATATTCTATATAAATTAATGATCAATTCTGATTATGAAGAAAGTTCATCCAATGATGAATCAACAGATAATTCTGAAAATGAGTGTGATGAAAATTGTCAATGTAATGAATGTGTTACAGAAAAAATATTAACTACTATAAATCTATAGAAGAAATGAATGGCTTATCAATTAATACTTTAACTCTTGATGAGAAGAAGGATATAATTGAAGCTTTATTACGAGACAATATTAGTCCCAGTATAAAAAATAAAATTATTGATTTTATTGGGCAAGAAAAATTAGGGGATAATATCCCTATTCAAAGTCCTACTGAAGCTTATAATATGGCTGAAGTTCTCTTAAGATATAAAAGTAGGCAAGTAAAACCTGTCACAATACTGGACCTTCAGTCTGAAATAAAGACTTTAAAAATTGAGATTAAACATTTAAAATCTCAAGATCAACAAATTCAGACGAGATTAGATAAGCTTGAGCTAGAAAATATGTCTAGACACTCAGCTAAAACTGTTACTACTGGTAACTCTTCTGCTAGTTCTTCACACTCTCAAATTCAAGAGGGGGAAAATTTAGTAGAACAAGAAGATGTTGTTGGGAACAATTTCCTACAAAAAATGTATTTATTTATTACCCATAAATGGTATATCAAGATAAATATGCTTGTTAATAATGAATATTATTTGACGAATTTAATTGCACTAGTGGATAGTGGTGCAGATCTTAATTGCGTCAAAGAAGGAATCGTTCCTATTAAATATTATGAACGAATAACTCAGACATTGAGTGCTGCTAATAATAAAGCATTAACTACTCCTTACAAAATCACTGATGTGAATATTTGTAAAAATGATGTTTGTATTCCTGTACATTTAATAGTTGTAAAGGAAATATCTCAGCATGTTATTTTGGGAACTCCTTTCCTAGAAAAACTTATGCCAATAAATGAGATCACAAAGGAAGGAATCACAACCTGTTATAAAGGCAAAAGAATAACTTTTGAATTTATAACAAATCCAATTGTTAAAATTCTTAACAATGTTAGTTTGAAAGAAAATCAAGTTAATTTCTTAAAATAAGAACTTGCTCAGGTTACTATAACCCAGCAGTTAAAACAATTTGAAATTCAAAATAAAATTAAGCAAGTTGAAGAAGACTTCTAGCTACAAACTTGTAGTAATTTACCAAATGCTTTTTGGAATAGTAAACAACATATTGTTTCTCTACCCTATGAAGAATCCTTTAATGAAAAGGATATTCCCACTAAGGCAAGACCTTGTCAAATGAATCAAGAATATCTTGAGTTATGTAAAAAAGAAATCCAAGAATTGTTGGATAAAAAATTAATACGAAAATCATACTCGTCATGGAGTTGTACAGCATTTTATGTAAATAATAATGCTAAAAAGGAAAGGGGAGTACCTAGACTTGTAATTAATTACAAACCTTTAAATAAGGTTTTAAAATGGATTAGGTATCCAATCCCTAATAAAAGGAATTTACTAAATAGAATAGTGAAAGCTAGAATTTATTCTAAATTTGACCTGAAATCAGGTTATTGGCAAATTCAAATTGATGAAAAGGATCGGTATAAAACTGCTTTTACTGTTCCTTTTGGTCATTATGAATGGAATGTAATACCATTTGGTCTGAAGAATGCTCCTTCAGAATTTCAAAATATTATGAATAAAATATTCATTCAGCATTCAAATTTTATATTATCTTACATTGATGATATATTGATCTTCTCTAATACTATTGAAGAACATTTTAAATATCTTAGTATGTTTAAATATTTAGCCATTAAAAATGGATTAGTTATTTCTGCCCCAAAAATAAAACTTTTTCAACAAGACATAAGGTTTTTGGGACATAATATAACTAATAATACAATACATCCAATAGATAGAAGTATTGAATTTGCTTCTAAATTTTCAGATGAAATAACTGATAATAAGCAGTTACAAAGATTTCTTGGTGCATTAAATTATGTATCAGAATTTTATAAAAATATTGCTAATGATACAAAAATTTTGTATCAAAGATTAAGAAAAAATCCTACTCCTTGGACTAATGCTTATACCGAGGCAGTAAAAATAATAAAACAAAAGGTTAAAAATTTACCTTGTTTACATTTAGCCAATGCTGAATGGTTTAAAATTGTTGAAACAGATGCCAGTAACATAGGTTATGGTGGCATACTGAAACAATTAAATCCTACTACAAACAAAGAAATGTTAGTAAGATATCATTTAGGAAAATGAAATGATGCTAAAAATAATTATTCTACTATTAAGAAATAAATTCTTTCTATTATACAATGTATACATAAATTTTAAGATGATCTGCTTAATAAGAAATTTTTATTACGCATTGATTGCAGTTCTGCAAAAACCGTTTTAGAAAAAGATGTTAAAAATTTAGCGTCTAAGCAAATATTTGCTAGATGGCAAGCAGAATTAGCCATATTTGAATTTGATATTGAATATATTAAGGGCATTAATAATTCTCTTCCTGAGTTTTTAACTCGTGAATTCTTGCAGAACCATGCATAGGAAGGACAAGGGGAAACAGCAATGGGTTCCTCGACCCATGACTTCGGACTCCAATGAGTTTCGATATCAGTCCAAGAAAACTGTTCTTGGAAAAGGCAAGCCCTCTAATAGAGGCATCAAGATTCAAGATCATGAAGAAACCAATGTTTCTTACAAACAGGCGGTTGAGGTGGAAACAATATTCACCCAAAATAATTATTCAAATAATTATTCAGAAGAAATTCTTCTACTAGAAAAATCTGACATTCCAATGATGAATGATCCTTGGAAGTTAAAAGAAAAATATCTGGAAAATAATATATTTCCAGTCCAAGGAAAAGATCGCAATGTTTATGAAGGAATTTTGCTGATAACTAAATCAGTTGAAATTGAGCATTTCCATCAGAAGACCAATGATCTTCGAAGTGATGTTAATTACAGCAAAATAATAATCAAGCAGATTATCACTCCTCAATCTTGGGGACTTCATCCCAACAGAACTAGACAATTAGTTCACCGTGAAAAAGGTATCAATGTATCTTTCACATATTGGGATTACGTTGAGGCATTTACCAAAGTATTCTACTTTGACAATAGTAAACAGAAACACTCATGGTTTATTCGAATTTGTCCAGAGACTTTGAAACAGGATATTCCTGTATGGTTTATTCGATGGTGGTATAAATTTGGAGCCACTTTGGAAATATTACCTCCCTCACTGCAAGAATTATTTGCAGTCTGGACACAATCTTACCCTTTATGTCAAAATGCTGACACTCTTTTAGAGGGAGAAAGTACCATATATTTCTTTGTCCATTTTGAAATCCCTTATATTTTTAAATGGATAATTAAATGTGAATACAACCATCTGAATTTTCCTATTCTTGCCAGAAAATTCATGATTAAATGGTGGAATAGAATTGATGATAAAGAAAAAGTACAAATGGTACAAAAATCTATTAAGGATAATGAGATCCTTGTAGAAGAAAAATTAAAAAAGGAAATTGCTGAAGACAGTCCTTTAAAGAAATTAAAGGAATCTTTGAGAAGAAGAAATCCTTGAATCACTGAGGAAGAATTAAAGAAAAAATGTCTTCAATATATGCAAACTCAATTTGAGTCTATCTTTGAAATAAAAAATATGTCTGTTAGTTCTACCAAATCAGACAAAGAGGTAGAAGAAAATATGGATGAAGAAACTTTCTTCAAGAGAATGCATAAACGAGTCACTACTCAGTCAGATAATGATAGTGATGACGCAAGCATGCATTAAGAATGCACTATTGCCAGAATACAGGTGGCAATCACTGTTCACTTTACTAAAGAGAATCTCTTTAATTATTGGCCGACAATGGTGGACCCTACCACTTACTTTGTTTAGCATAATTGCTAACACATGGACGGAGGAGAAGTAAAGTAGATCAAGTATAAAGATGATGGCGACGGGCACTCACGTTGCTGATTTGAAGGGAATCTTACCTACAGCTGCCGGTTACCTTACTTTCATCTGTCAGTCGGTCGATATCGACTCCTTGTATTATAAATAGAGGCCAAGCCCTCTCTATTATGCACGATCTTATTTTTTTGAGTGTTTTACATCTACTACTTTGTACCTGTGTGCTCTGTAACATATTCTCTACTATCAATAAAATTCTGCTTAAACGTTTGACGTCTCATCCTTCTTATCCTGGTTCAATTTGGTATATATATATATATATATATATATATATAACCACACACTCACACATAAACACACACACAACCATGCCAATACACGCACAACCACCCATATGCATATAAACACCTATATATATAAATATAAACTAGTAAACTCTAATACACACTCTCCAAGGCTAAACCAACCTGCGCACAAGCCCAAAACCTAGAAACCAAGTCAAAATGGCCATTTGGTCATTTCGACGAATACTTGGTGTACGGCTCATGATACCTCATGAAACGCACACCAAACCTACTCGAAATCGACCCAAAATTTACCCACAAAAATGTTAACTCTCCGTTTCTAGGTCCATGGCAAAATTTTACATGCATGTGGATCCCACAACGACAAAAAAACCCCCAAATTGCCTGAAATGCCCAAATCTTTGCGACACAACCTCACGTGTCCAAACGGGGACACATACTTACCCTCAAGACACCCAAGCACGTCTACCTAGGTCCGTCAAACCTAGGGTAACACATAAAATTGGACAAATCTCAGATTTCACCCAAAATTGACACAAAACCCTATGCCAAAATCTCCAAACACATCCAAACAAGCTCCAACTTCCTCCCATGGGTAACCCTAAGGTCTAGGAAGGTTCCAAACTACTAATTACACTATATTAGAGTAATCACAAGGGGAAAAATTAGGGTTTACCTCTTGGGAGTTGGAATCCCAAGGCCAAAGTCTCTAAAAAGCCCCAAATCCACCACACCAAGCCTCCAAGCCACCAAACCAAGCCTCTACACCAAATCTAATCTCTACACATCTAGGTTAGGGGAAAATGAAGGGTTAGGGTTTGCATTAAAGAGAGAAACAAATGAAGGAAAAGAAGAAAAGTGGAAAACTTACTTGAAATGGAAAAAGAAAATGGAAGAAGTGAAGAAAGAGAGTGGAGAGGAGAAAATGAAGAAGAATAAAAATGAAAGGGGGGAGGCATTCGGCCATGACATGGAGAAGTAGGGTTAGGGTTTGTATTAGGGTTACAAAGTCTAAAATCCCCTTACATTAAGTCATCCTAATTAGGGTTTAGGTTTGGGGTTTCAAATGCACTCTAATTAAACTCTAATCACTCCAACTAACTAATTTAAAATACAAATAACTATTCTAAACCAATAAATGAGTCTGACAAGGGTATTGGTTGGGTCTGACAAGGGTCCACTAAGGTCTGACATGGGTCCAGACTAGCCAGAACCCTAAAACAACCAATACAACAAATACATGCATCTAATTAAATATTAATACAAATATTTATGACTAATACACAATTTACCAAATTAAAATAAAAAATATCGTGCCCTGGAAATGGGGTAGTGACAAGCCTATCCTCCTTAGAAAATTTCGTCCTCAAAATTTAAAATCGATCGCACTTCTTCTAGGTCAAACCACCAACAATCACAGTTAAGAAATTCTACCTTAACAACATGCAAGATCATGGTCCTACTGGTCGTGTTATCATAGTCTCAATCAGGGTCACTACACTATCTACCACAGCATAAAAGAAAAGCCTAACAGGTACTAATGAAGCATACCACAAGAAATAGAAAAGGACAGAAAGAAGAACAAAAAGAGACAGACCTGCTAACCCGACACCCGTAGCATCAGCCTCCTCGACCGTCAACGCAAAATCCCTGCCCTGCTGCGCTATCTCCCTCTGCTGGTCCGATGCATGATGCTGTGCCACAGGTGGCCTAGCTCCAACTCTCAGATCCTGTGCTCCACCAATTGGAGGTACAGTGGGGCAATCTCGCATCTAGTGAGCAGCGAATCCATAGAACAGACACACCTTCATCCTCCTCCTACAAATATCCCAAGTGTGTCCTGTCTTCCTGCAGTAGGCACAAGTGGGCACTCTCTGATCCTGACCCTGCTGCCCCGGCCGTTGTGCTGTCTTCTGCACATAGGGACGCTTAGCCGGTCCTGCACTACCACTCGCACTACCTGAATCATCTCTGCCTCTCTTGGACTTGAGATCCAAGTCATCCTCTGCCCTTTGAGCGTCCCCTACGATCTACTCGAAAGTCGCCTCGCGGTCACTCCTAGTCAAAGACTTGACCACCATGACCAAGATCTTCCGAAACTTCCTCGCCTTTCCTGCCTCACTCAAGCCCTCTATAAATCTGCCCAGACGGCAGAACTCCGCTGCGTACTCGTCCACCATCATGCTCTCCTGGACGAGTGTCTCAAACTGTCTCTCCAAGGTACTAAGAGCCACATCTGGGAAAAACTTCTCCTTAAAAAGCCTCTTAAAAGTCTCCCAAGTAAGTCCTGGTGTCGCGATCCTCGTATCAGTACCATTCCACATCAAAGCAAGGTCGAACATCTGACTGTCCGCTGCCTCTATCTGCATGCTGTCTGGAATCTGTGCCAGCCTGAAGATCCCCTCGATATGCTCTATCCAGTCATCCGCGTATAGGATCCCCTCTGTACCCCGAAACTCCTTGGGTCGCATCCTCTGGAAGTCAATGATGCTGTTCGGCCTCGGATGCTGTGCCTGCTCTGCCTGTGGCTGGGTCTGAGCCACTCTGTCCACTGCCGTCATGGCCACCTGGTGGGCATTCTTAAGGCCCAGCCTCATCACATCCACCTGACTGTGCTGCGCGTCCATCATCTCCCTGAAGAATGTAAATAATTGCGTGGCGTCTACTGGTGCAGGAGGTGGTAGAGGAGCTACCACCGGAACGACTAGAGTAGTCCTCGGATCGACATGTGGAGGAGGATCCCCGAGAGAAACATATGCTCCCTCAACTACAGGAGTGGTGAGTGGAGCGGTAGCAGCTGCCTAAATATGAGCTGGACGAGAGGTGGCAGACCTCTCGGTGGCAACTTCTGGGACGGTACGATGGGATCGTGTCTTCGGAGGCATCCTGAATACATATCAAAAGAAGTCAATACGGCGCAAGATACGACATCATCAAAGAAGGACAATAATATTTCAAAAGAAAGCAATTTCAGAATAATTAGATTAGAATTATTCCTAGTTGTGACTGAGTACACTCTCATCCTAGATTCTATATCCTAGAGCAGGCTCACAGCAGTACAACTAAATCGTTGTACTACCACGACATCGCACTAATTGCGAATCTCGAGACCTGCATGGGCTACCACCAAAAATGTGTCATGACCCACACCCAAAAAATTGGGCATGAGTCGTGGTACGTCCATCCTACGCTACAGCATCGGCGATAGAACACTGTCTAGGTCTACTATCTAGCTGACAATCTCACACAATAATATAAGTACCTGTCAAGATCTTAACTCCAAACGGAGGAACAATATGATAAAGATAACACAAGTACTCAAACACGATCTAAGCACGATAAGATAACAAGGAAGTCTAACAACTACAAAGTCTAAACAATAACTACTACTAAAGACATCAACAATAATAATCATAACAATAATATATCATGAAATCAAATACAATACAAAGTCTCAAACCAATAGTCAGGGACAAATCCGGTACCAAAAGCTAATAAATACAACTGAGGTCCTAGTGATCCCGGCTACCAACCCGAAAATCACTCCTGAACTAGGGGGTCCCTGTCTGCAGCATCGACATGCTGAGGTCCATAAAACTTCGGACACCAATCTTCCAGATCCTCTGAAAAATATATCCAGTCAGGTTTGGAGCAAGTACACCTCTAACAATAGTTCCAGTTAAATGATAAAAACTATAAAGCAGTTGTAGCAAGTAGCACAAGGTGAAGGAAATAAAGTATGAATAAGGAAATATATATATCTATCAACTGGTGCATAAAGGTAAAGATGCATGAAAATCAGAAGCAAGATAATAATAACTACAGGATACAAGAAATCTAAACTAAGATCAAATGTGTGCAC